>VWYH01005584.1:5269-70866 GCA_013399365.1 Pampusana beccarii | reverse complement strand
TGATGAAAGCGTGTTCCACACCATGATTTGATGAATATTCAGAACGGGCGCACTGAACAAAGTGGAGCACTTGGTCTGTTAAGCAAGAGGCTCAAAGTCAAGAATAAACATAAGTTCCCAGGCTATGGTTGGGAGTGACTGAGATCTAATATGCTTAGTCTCGGATGGGGGTACAAGGAGAAGAAAGCTAGCTAGGGGGTAGTAGCCAGGGGAGAGTGGCAGTGGGATTAGCTTCAAAGGAAGTGATCACCAGGGTGCCGCAACAGCTCCTTTCAGCAAAACTGCAGGGAGAGATTAGAAAGTGGGGGGAATACAGAACAGGTTATTAAAAATACTGGAAAATTGTCAAAATGTTGTGATTTCCGTGGCAACACTTCTTTGGGTTTTTTTGTTTGTTTATTTTGTTGTCCCCCTTCCCTGTTTACATGTATGTAACAGAGATGGAAAGCTGAAGGAAGCAGATCAAATCCTTGCTATTAACGGACAAGCCCTTGATCAGACAATTACACATCAACAGGCTATCAGCATCCTACAGAAAGCAAAAGATAATGTCCAGCTAGTTGTGGCCAGAGGCACTTTCCCTCAGCTAATCAGTCCTGTAGTTTCCCCGTCTCCATCTGCTGCTAGCACAGTTTCAGCCCATTCCAATCCGGTGAGTATACCCCAAACGTCTGTGTATTCGCTTCTGGCCATGTATGTGCTTACTGCATCTAGTATTTTGAGACATTTTTTTGTTGCTTGTATATACGTTTCCTTTGCAGTTCTTGAGGTTTTTCTTCTATTTTTCTTTGTTGTTCCTTTTCCTGTGCAAAGAGTAGGAAATATTTAGGCTTGCTGAGGGGGAGGTTAATCACGGCTGTATTTCTTCTCCACGTCTACCAAACTCTCTGTATCCACCTTACTTTACGAAGCTTTATTTTGAGGTAGCAGTAAACAGGATCTTTTTTTTCTCTTTACATTCTGCTAGGGCAAACAAGATTTTTGAGGCATTGCAATCTGATGTGCACCACCAGCCGAGTGGGTGCTTCTCTGTTTGTTTCTCTGTTAGTGGTGGGGCTCATGTAGAGCTACAAGAGAGATGGCCATGAAAATGCCATGTGCAGGGACACACTAGGATCCCAGAGAACAGCTCTGCTACATTTCCTCTCTTTTGAAAGCTTTTGCATAGGTAGGTGTAGAGAATGTAGCTCAGAAACGTGGTGATCTTCACTGCATTTTCTCTTCCTGGTGCTGTCCTTGTGTAATGGTTTGTCCTGAGGTGACATGGCCTATGCTTGGTTTCTGTAGGTTTCGCTGTTCAGTCATCCGTGGCCCTTCTTTAAGGCAGTCAATAACCAGAAGCACATGGAGCAACCAGTATGGAAAAAGCAGCCATTTTACTGTTTATTTTAATCATTAGCACAAAACTTTTAGTGAAGACATTTCAGAATGTTTTGTTTCTTCTGTGTGCAGGAATAAAGCTGGTTGGCCTGACTTTTCCTGTCAGCACACAGTAGAGGCCTGCTTTCTTCTAGTATTCCTGTGATGCACATCTTTCTCTGTGTGATTGCCTCCATGTTCTCCCAACAGCTTCCCTTGCTTGATTTTCCTCGGTTTGTGTTAAGACTCTTCAACAGGTACTACAGGGCTTTTAGTGTGTAGTACCTTCGCTATTCCAAAATAACTGTTTATTTTCAAGATCCTATCTGGTGGAGTACCAGCTGCAGTTTTACATTTCAGATGAGTTTACAATGTGGTTTGTTCTTCAGGAGAAGCAATACCAGGAGCTTCCAGTCGTCCCTTCAGTATCGCCTCATACTAGCGAGCTCTTCTGTCACAGCAGTTTCACTTCTGTCAGAACATGAAGCCTTCCGTCAGAGCTACTTCATTCCAGTGCTGTTGATATGAGACAACCCAGAAATCTTTGTTTGATATACAAGGGGCAATTCCGCTAATGCCTACCTCACAATACCTGGTGCTGCTTTCAGCCTTAACCTCTGAATTTGCTTTATTCTTTCTTCTGTGCTTTGTTATAATGGCCAGTGTGAACATACATTTACCTGAAGATTTTAATTTCCAGTCTTGTGAGATTTTCTGGCAGCTGTATTTTTCTCACTGATTGCAGGTGGACATGGAGGTGGACAATCCTAGGTTGCTGCTTAAATTCATTCAGCAAGTTCTTGAAAGGCCTGACCTACTACCCAGCTCTGGTTTGTACCAGAGAAGTTCCAGCTGTTGTGGAATCACCAGTTTATTGCTTGAATGTTATATAATTGTATACCTAATAGTAACTATTAGAAAGGTCCCATATTTCCACCTTCCTCCCACCTTTCTTTATTCAAAAACACACCCAAGTAGTAAGAGAAAATGTTTTTTAGTTTTAGTGTGTATAGCCTTATTTAAATCATTTGCAATTGATACTTATTCGTTTTAGGTTCACTGGCAGCATGTCGAGACCATTGAGTTGGTGAACGATGGCTCGGGTTTGGGATTTGGAATAGTTGGAGGAAAGTCAACTGGGGTAATTGTTAAAACCATCCTCCCAGGAGGAGTGGCTGATCAGGTAAATTCAACCTACCCTTCAGTTTACAGTTCAGTAAGGTTTGAAGTTACTCTTTTATAATCATGCTAAATAGTGGTAGCTATTTTCCTCCTAAGTGTAAAAAAGAGAGGGCTAGTGGTGAAATTTATCCTCAGTAAACGTGTGTTTAGTGCAGGGATCTGTGTATTTGAATGTAAAAGCTGGATTAGGCTCTAAATCACATTTGCAAACCTCTTACGTTATACATGTTTTGTGCCAATGCATTTAGACTCCTAATTCTTTCATTAATATACTGGTTGTAATTCAGAACTGGGGGGGCACCAAACACTTGCTCTGCCTGGGCAGCTGAGGAGAGCATCTGCTTGTCTTCAAAGGGCTTACTGAAGCTTGGAGGAAGCATGTGGCTTCATGTGTCTTCTTCAGAGCGTAGGCTCTGCTCCTGCCTGAAGAGCCTGTGAGAACTGAATTTGGTGATCACAGTCCATTTCAAGCTTGCCCTTTGGACAAGTGTCTAGGGTAGCGTTGATGAAGGTCAAGGACTGAACAGGCACAGAGACTGGTCAGTCTTCCAGCCACAGAAATGGTGCTGATAACAGGGCCTGGAGATGCATGGACAGAATTTACTGCTGCACTCTTTCCCTGAGTAGGTAGACCAGTTCCTTTTACAGACCTGTATAATGCCTTTCATATGGACTAGATTTGTGTGAAGCTTTTTTTTTGTTAAAGGTAAATTGCTAGGAGAGTTAAACAGTGTAAAGCAATATAAATACCTGGATCACAGTAAGGAAGAAATGCGTTTTATTTTGAAGTTACAGTTAATCCTGAGGACCAGTTTTTAAACAGAGGTGCATGAAGTTCTCTAGTCTAAATGCAGTTGTTAAATACCAGTAGGCAGTAACTATAACAATATGCATTTTTTTCTGTGCTCTGGTGGCTGCTTGAAAAAGGATGTCCAGGATATTTCTGGGTAAAAGGCCTAGTAAAATTAGTATGTAATTATGCAACCTACTTTTCTTCTTCGTGTTACCTGGATGTTGACTGGGCCCCCCAAAAAAAGTCTGCTGGTTCATATGTCTTAAAAGTGACTAAAGCTGTGTGGTCTTTTTCTAATTGTATGGGACATGAGAAGAACGGCAGGATGTTAATATATTTTTTCTACCATTATTCTTCCTCCAGCATGGGAGATTGTGTAGTGGAGATCACATCTTGAAAATTGGTGATACAGACCTGGCTGGAATGAGCAGTGAGCAGGTGGCACAAGTTCTGAGGCAGTGTGGAAATCGAGTGAAACTGGTAATTGCAAGAGGTCCTGTTGAGGAGCCACCTCCACCAGCAGTCCCTCCAGGTACACCAGTACCCATCTCCACACCAGAGAAACAGGTAAGCAACAGTGAACGTATGTAACTCATGGCAAACTTATACTGCAGACTTCCTTTTAGTTACTGTTTGAATGTGTGTCACGTTTATGTTCTCAAAATCCAGGATTTCCTTTCGCAGTAGCGGTGTTCTCAGCTGACAGTCTGGGAGAATTTAAATGTCAGGAGTCCATAATGCAAGGACCTATATGCTTGAAGCCTTTTGGGATGAAGGCTTAGGACTTCCATAAGTATGATCGAATAATTTCTGATTCCGGGTTGCTTGTAATTATGCAATAATACGTTGGCAGTAACTGAACCTGTGCAGTCTTTTCTTCAGACAGAGCAAGCTGGCTCTGCAGCATTTCTCTGTCTGCTTGTCTGTTTCCTCTCAAGGAACATTTCTTATTTCAATATTATTGCAACCATTCATCAGACGGTTCCTTCCTGTGCCAGCCAGCACACTGATGCTTCTTTTCCTGCATCACCTGGTATTGCTCATTTGCTAGACGTCTTCCAAAAAAAGTCAGCCAGCTGCTACCCTTATTCCCCTCCTGATGATTGCGCTTTCTGTCTTGTTACTCCTCTGCAACTGTCAGCCACTTAAAAAATGCTGTAAACATTATCATGTCCTGTCACCTCAAAGCCTCTACAAAACAGGTCATTTGTATGTTTACAGCAAAGCCTGATTTCATGAGAGCCAGGAACAGTAGTGTTTTGTCACATATAGTTATGACCAGATATACTTAAGTGTGGTTACATGGAGTGACTGAGTGAAGAAAAAGGTAGTTGTTTTTGAGCCTACAACTAAATACAATAATTTTTTAATTTACTTTTTCCCATCGTTTTTCTAGATGTTTTGTTCCTAGTTACAAACGACATTTCAGATAGGTCACTTTGGAAGAAAAAAATCCTTAACAATTTTTGCATGATTACCATTATCTTTCGTCTGTCTGTTGTAGTGGTATCTGTGGAAAACAAATATATTAATTCTGTCTGCTATGGCTGTAAGGCAGAGAAAGTTAATCTTAACATGGAGTCTTCTAAGCATTTAAGAGTGACAGTCTGGTACTTTTGTGTCTCTGCATCACTGAAAGGCCTGAAAATCTGGCTGTATTTTAGGCAAAGGGATCAGTATTTAGCCCACATATTATTTATGTGAAAAGCAGTAGTCTCAAAAGAGAAGCTGAATTTGGTAATTTCATCTGTATTTCTTCAATATTTGCCTTTCTGAGGTGATACTATGTAATGTTGAAGACCGTATCTGCAGCTGCAGGATATATAGTATTTCTAGTACCAAGGAAATAAAGCCACCAAGCAGCAAAATGTGACTTTTTTCATACCTTCCTCTCCATTCCCATCCTTTTCAATACCTTGTTCCTGGCACATCTCTCCTGGCAGGAGGCAGGCTATCTTAAAACTGCTGCAGTCAGCATGAAGTCTTGTTTTTGAAGGGAGCACCCAGTTAATGGTGCTGCAACCCATATTAATTTGGGCCTGGAGTGAAGATGATGATGGAAACAGCTTGGTTTGTCTTTTTTTCCTGGCAAATACGGGGTGGATGAAGACTACATGATGCTCTTAAAGCTATTAGTCAGTGCAGAATGGCTTTCCAAAATGAGCACTTCTCACTATGTCCTCTATAGATGTCTATCCTGTAAAAATTTATGAGGTTACGGAAATTGGAGCAGTTTTTTAGTGGCATTACCTGTGGCCAAAATACTCCTGTATTACCAAGCAGAGAGGTAGCTACAGCAGTAGAAATTTATTTTTATTGTGTTTGATTGCAGTTTTGGGTGGAGTTATTCAGATGAAGAACTGAAGTCAGATTCACTTTTATAAAGTAACATCATGCATAGCTCTACTGAAGTTGTCTTATTTTGGCACATGCTACTCATCTAAGTCAGACTGGGCTTAGGTTGTATCTGCCTGGTTGCAGTATTGGTACTTTAAAAAATATTAGCTGCTATCTGTCATGCAGAAGAGACAGAATAAAATCAGACTATAACAGGATCTTCATAGATTTCTGTTATGTTCATGAAATCCCATTTTAAATATGTGCATGAATATTAGTGTCCACATAAATACGCTGAAACTGAAGCCTGGTAAATGTGATCATATACTGATATATATCAGTTATGGAAGTGGCTAGTAAGTATCTGGTTTAGACAGCTGAAAGATGAAAAATTAACACCCCCCCTACTTTTTAAAAAGTTGAAATTCAATTTTATAAGTAGACTTTAAAAATGTTAATATGAAATCAATATTGTTGAAATGGGATTTTAATATGTATTGTACTGTAATTAACAATAAATAAATGAATTCATTACCCTAAACATTCTTTGTTATTGAAATTCAGAGGATTGTAGTAGATGTTAGTGGATATTGTCATTATTTAACTAGCTGGAAGTATAATTGCTACTTTCAAAACCAGAATTTTTAAGTCTTTCAAAAGCAAAGTATATAATTGCCTCAATAGAAGTAGCTTTTATTATGTTTTAAATTTGGCATGCACAGGAAAAAAATAGCTAGTTATTTAACAGGAATTTAAACAAATAGAATACAAAATGTATTTTTGATCTTTTTAAATAACACAGCAGTCTAAAGCTGGTTCTGAGGAGATCCCAGAAGATCAGCAGGTTACATATTCTAACATTTAAGCATGGTTTGTGTAACTTACTGTACAAGAGGTTCATTGTTTAATTTGTACAAATTTCACCAGTTGTTTTTGTCACCAAATGGTGATTTTGTAGGTTAGAAGGTAATATCCCAGGGGCAGTGAGGCACAGAGCGCATGATCTGCATTGCTTTACAGTGAAGAATAGTGGCCGAAAACACCAACAGCATCCTGGTGTGCATCAATAGTGTGGCCAGCAGGACTAGGGAAGTGATTGGCCCCCAGTACTTGGCACTGGTGAGGCTGCACCTAGAATACTGTGTTCAGTTTTGGGCCCCTCACTACAAGAAAGACAATGGGGTGCTGGAGCAAGTTCACGGATGGGCAACAAAGACTGGAGTGATGTTGGCTTTCTTCCAGTCCTCAGGCACCTCTCCTGTTCTCCACGGCCTTTCAAAAACAATGGAGAGCGGCTTAGCAGTAACATCTGCCAGCTCTCTTGGCAGTTGTGGGTACATCCTATCGGGGTCCATGGATCTGTAGGTGTCCGGTTTGTCTAAGCGGTCTCTAACCTCATCCTCCTCGAGCAAGGGAAAGTCTTCCTTTTGCCAGACATGCTCTCTTACCTCCAGAGTCTGGGATTCTGGAGGGCCTGTCTTAGCAGTCGAAACTGAAACGAAGAAGGTAGTCAGTAACTTCAGTTTCTCTGTATCCTCCATCACCAGGACACCCATCTCATTCAACAGTGGACCCACATTTTCTCTAATCTTCCTTTTGCTGCTGATGTACTTGAAGAAGCCGTTGTTTTTGTCCATGACATCCCTGGCCAGATTTAATTCCAAGTGGAGTTTGGTTTTCCTCACTGCATCTGGCATACTCTAACAGCCTTATGTTCCTCCCACGTGGTCTGTCCCTTTTTCCACATTACGTAAACAAACTTATTCCATCCGAGTTTTGACAGGAGCTCCTTACTCATCCATATTTGCCTCCTACTCCTTTTACTTGATTTCTTCCTCATAGGGATGCGTTGGTCTTGGGCTTGGAGGAAGTGATGTTTGAATATCAGCCAGCTCTCTTGGACCCCCTACTTTCTAGTGTCCTATCCCATGGAATTCTTCCAGGCAGTACCTTGAAGAGGCCGAAGTTCACCTTGCTGAAGTCCATGGTTCTAGTTTTACTTATTTCCCTCCTTCCTCCACAGAAGATCCTGGACTCTATCATCTCATGGTCATTACAGCCAAGGCGGCCCGTGACCATGACATCTCCAGCAAGTTCTTCTTGGTTTGTTTGAACAAGTCCAGCAGCACACCTCTTCTCGTAGGCTCCTCCGCCACCTGTGTCGAGAAGTTTTGATCGATGACCTGTAGGAACCTGCTGGACTGTGTGCGCTTAGCTTTGTTGTCCACCCAGCAGATGTCAGGATGATGAGAACCAGGGCATGTGATTATGGGGCTCCTTCCAGCTGTCTGTAGAAGGCCTCATCAACTTCCTGATCAGGTGGCCTGTACTAAACACCCTCAACAGTGTCCCCCTTGTTAGCCTGTCCCTTAATTTTTACCCATAAGGACTCAACTCATTCTTCATTCCCCTCAGGCAGACTTCGGTACATTCAAGTTGCTCTCTCAAATAAAGAGCAACTCTTCCACCTTGCCTTGCTGGCCTGTCTTTCCTAAAAAGTACATAGCCCTCCATGACAACATTCCAGTCATGTGAGCTGTCCCACCATGTCTGTAATAGCAATGAGATCATGGCCCTGCAACTGCACATAGGTCTCTAATTCTTCTTGTTTATTCCCCATGCTGTGTGCGTTGATGTACAGACACTTGGGAGAGGTACTCTAAGCATGAGGGTTTCTCATGAGGGGTGCAGAAGGATCCACTGTAGCCATATCTACCCTTTGAGGTGGTTTGCCTTCTCATCTTTGGCGGCACCTGTGGAATATCTGTTGCTGCTCTGGTTGATGTGTAGATATATAAATGAGGTTCTTAGGGACATGGTATAGTGCCAGAGTTAGGTTAATGGTTGGACTCGATGATCTTGAGGATCTCTTCCAGCCTAAATGATTCTATATCCATTAATAGTTTCTCTGCTGAATACCAAATAATAGCAGAAGCAAAGTTGGTACTTTCTTTTTTTACATTTGTGTACAATGCATGTGTTCATGACATAAAAGAATCTTTAAAGAAAAAAGGTTCCTTTCTAATCTTGCTTTTCTTTTTAGGCAGATGCTTCTGTTGACAGCAGTGAAGATGGGGAGAAATTTAATGTTGAACTCACTAAAAACATCCAGGGATTAGGAATAACTATTGCTGGTTACGTTGGAGACAAAACATCAGGTAACAATTGATTCCTGGAGTTTAGTATACAATCCGTTGTGTACTATGGTGTATGTGCATCAAAGACTTGATTTTAGTTTTGATACAGCATATCTAAAAAAAATTGCTCATCTAAAATCTTTTTAAAGTTCATAAAGAAAAAGGAATTGTTTTTCCTTTTATGAGAAGGACATTCAGATTAGAAGCAATCAGTTTTATTATACATTCCCACCTAAGCATTTTTTAATCATTTTTTAATTCACTCTCAGCTAAGGCTTGTGCTTTTATGTTTTTGCGAAACACTTCTAAAATAGATTGAGCCATTTTAATTAGAGCTGGTTGGGCTTTTTGTAATACATTACATTTTCAGTTTTTAAAGTCTCTTACAAGATAATACATTAGTTTTCTGAGTAGTTTTAGAACATATTTTTATTAGTTTTTAAACAATGTGTGTAGTGCTGCTGGCAGATCAAGAATTCCTTAGTGACTTCTCGATACAATAAATATTTGTTGACCCCTGGACTGTTTAATTTAAATAAATAAATGCAACAGTGTTCATGTACAGTTCTGTATTTTACTTTGTAATTTCCACTGTGTTTTTTAGAAAAACAATCCAGAACTCTGTTAGGCCTCCCTATGGGGGATTTGGCAAATGCCATACTACTAAGAAGGGACCATTGTTGAATGTATTCTAAAAGATCTCAAAGAGCTGGTGGTTTGACTTCTACCCATGTACATATTGTTAGAAAAATGTGTGGCTAGATTTATCACGTTATTGGCAGTTCATAATTTGTTGGCTTTGAGAAGCTGGACTAAATTTTAACAGCCTGTTCTGTAGGACAGGGTGGTCACAGTTTGTGTAAGTCCACTCAAAATCTACCACTAAGCAGCTTCCAGCTGAATCTCTAAAAGGCAAATTAAGTTGTACAACATGCGACAGATCTTGTAATATATTTTAAATGTTTTAGTGTTGGAGTTTCATCAGTCTTCGATTTTAAATGGTTGTGCTGCATTTAAAAATACTCTTGCTTAGGAACTAATTGGGCATATAATTTAATTTTGTGACTTAACAGTTAAAGAAAAACTTTGCTGTCAGAAAAGCAGTAATAAAATACAGCATTACAAGAACTGCAGCTGAATCTTTCATGAATGACAAATAGCAACTTGTCACGTTACCATCCAGCTGTTAGAGGATATAAAAATTCTTGGAAGTTAGTAGGACTAGCCATTTAATTATTCACAAAACCCGGGAATAAAACAAATTAAGAAAAAACAGAAAAGAATTGTCAATGTCATGACTTAAATGTAGTTGTAGCTGCGTATAGTAATTAGAACAAAACACAGATTTCACCCTCCTTTCTGCTAACTTTTGTCATATTGAGGCACAGTAAAATATGAGTTTCAGATCTACAAAGGCACTGGGATTTCTTGACAGCTGTTAAAACCCATTTTGTAGTGGGCTATCTTCCCATTGAATGTATTAATTTAACAGAGTTGGAGCTTTTGTTGAGAGAAAGTAGACTCTGTTAAGGTTTCTGACACCGATGTTGCAGGCTGGTCATCCTCAGACCTGATCTTATGCCTGTTCATGCTCATTATTTTGGTTGATGTCATGTATATACTGTGCAAAATGTGTATGTAGGAACTCCATAGATTTTTGTTTTACTGAGCTGTTGAGGTTGTTTCAAATTCCAGGGTGTTTTTCCTGAAATGAATTTATTTTTGTGAAATGTCCCTTCCGTAGGTGGTTTATATATGACTTTTCCACCTGATTTAAAATTGGTAACTGTCTAAAATTGTTCTGTTTTGGATTTTTTTTCTTTTTTTTTTTAAATTGGCTGAAATACTGACAACTGTAGTCAAAAGCCAGTTCAAATATAAGTTGTAGTCCTCTTTGCTTGCAATTTTATGCATTTGGTTATCCAAGCTTTCATTTCCTTAAGCAGTTATTAAGTACATAGAAAATATAGAATTTACCAGTTTAATGTGAATTTTTTGTCCTGTAGTTTTAAATCCAACCAAGAGTCAGGGGTACTTTTTTGTCAATGTTTGTTTCAACATTTAGATTAAAATATGTCAGAATTTTTTTTCTTTTGCAGCAAAAATTTGGAATTTGGCATTGTAAGATTTTAAATGAAATCTGGTCCAATGCGAGCTTACATTAATCAAAATCATCCTTTAGGAAAATAATAATATATATGTTTTACTTGAAGCTTATACTTCTGTGGTGATTCTTTCCTTATCTTACCTGGAGATTGTGTTTTCTTTCTTTTTCTCCCTTTGATTGGTGGCATTAGTTGGAGGTTGTTGCATTATATAAGTTGTTTCTTAATAAATTAGTTAATTTAATTTTCTCCTTATTTATTTATTTATTTATTTATTTATTTATTTATTTATTTATTTATTTATTTTTTAAATCCCAGAACCTTCTGGTATCTTTGTGAAAAGCATTACGAAAGGCAGTGCTGTTGAACATGATGGCAGAATCCATGTGGGAGATCAAATTATCGTCGTAAGTAAACACAGAAAGAAATTAGCTCACTTGTCTGCAGAACTCTGCTTCTTTAAGTTGTAAAGAAATGCTCATTTAGTACTTGTTTAAAACATTTAGGATTGGTGTTGAAATGGTGAGTTCTTTTTTTGACTGCGTATTCAGTCACATTATCTTTCTGATTATCAATCTGTGTGTAACATGTTTCTTAAGAAGTTCTGTGTTATATGTTTGTATCTTACCAGTAGGAGGTTTGAGGCTGCTTAGTAGAGTTTCAAAGTTTGATTAATATTAAGTACCTGTTTCCAGAATTATTTTTAAAAGTATGTTGTTAAAACCTTAAATGGTTAGAGAAAGAAGAAAGTATTTTCATGAGTCAACTGTTAGTTGTGTGGTGGAAGTCAAGTCATAAATGAAGGAACTGTGTTTTCGTGGCTGTCGTAGATCTGGCCTTGCACTTGTGTGAGGACAGCACTGAGAAAACGTTATGGTCTCTCTCCCAAGTACAAATGTGCCTGCATATTTATAAATAGAAGTATATCTAGGTTTTATAATTATTTAAATGCTGAGTACAGATGGCTAAAATTGATTATTCCAAAGTTTGGTTTCTTCTTCTATTGCAGATGCAGGAGGAGAAAGAGATTTGTGACCTCAGACAAAAGGATAATAATAATTATTATTTTGTAAATATGGTTTGCTTAATTGTGGAGGAAAGATTAAATAACCCCAGCTCATATTTAATTACTTTTTATATTTAGAAGAGCGCCAGAGTTGGAAGAAGTTCAAAGAAGGGCAACAAAGTGACTAAGGGTCTGGAGGGAGTAATACTTCTGCTGGAGGAATTAAAATAATGGAATATGTCTGTTGTACAGATAGACTGAAACAACTACAGGAGTCAAGGAATATAGTATTGTTAGAAGTATTTTAGAATTTAAAGGCACTGAGGGGTGAGACAGAGAAAGGACAGGATCATGTGGAGTTTTCAGGGAGAAGGAGAATTAACACTGGCATGTATTGGGGACAATGGGATGAAATTGAGTGATGCCGAAGTCTTGAGTTTCAGAAAAAAAGTCCTGAGTTAATGAGATAATGGAGTAGCTTCAAACAGAAGAGGCCAAAATCTTGTTCTTTGAAATTTAAAAAGGTGGACTAGAGATTAACATCTCACTGGCTGGGACAGTGTTCAGTTGGGAAATTGGACTTCACGGTGTTCAGTACGAGACTTCACTGTGTCTGATGTTACTTGGCCTCAGAATGACTGTGCTCTGTAGTTCTTCCTACCACAGTGGGCAGTTGTGTCTCTCCTCACCCTCCACTCCTCAGCTGTCCCGGCATTCTGTGTTGGTTTATTCACCCAGTATTTTCTCCTCCAAGGCGGGGATGGTGGGGTGGTCAAGCAGACAGGCTGCACAGCGTGCTCCGCACAGCACATGCTGTGTCTGCTCCCACCTCGCAGAGCAGATCTGCCTGGCCCCACTGTGGTGGGCACCCAAAGTGCTACTCCTGGCTTTGGTGTGGTACTGGTTGTTACATTGCTGTGGGGTACATACTCTAGTGAAAGTGCTTAGTGCATCTAATGATGTTAAGTCAACCAGATTTTTGTTCTTGTGCTTCCGTTTCTTTGTGCTCAGGCTAGCTGAACTTTTTTTTTTTTTTTCTGGGTGATGTCTTATGGGCTGAAAAGCTGCTTAATCCTGCAGGTGGATGGAACAAATCTTCAGGGTTTTACTAACCAGCAAGCAGTTGATGTTTTGCGGCACACGGGACAAACGGTTCGGCTCACTTTGATCAGAAGAGGGCTTAAGCAGGAAAATCATATTCATCCCCAGGAGGACTTCAATGCTGCTGTTGAAAAGGACTTACTGTTCCAAACAATGGATAGTAGCACAGCCAAAGGTAATTAAAACTGGCTTTGCTTTAAAGTTGGCTTGAAACATTTTTCTTCTCAATTGCAAACTGGAAATAAAATGGGCCGGATTCATCCTGTGTAGCTATTAGTGATGGGAGGGCTGCTGTACATGAGGGGAGAATTTGCTCTACTATGGTTAGATTAATCTTTTAGACACAGTGGTATTATTTGCTACATTTTCAAAGTGAGTGTTGAAAGCTCTGCACTACATTGCACTTCTGGCTGAATTGCTTCAAGACTTTGATCCTGCAAATCTTCAAATGGTGAGAAGGCAGTGAATGTTTTATTTGTGCTCAAGGGTGAGAGCTGCATTCAAGGACAAGTAAAGAGATACCCTCCACAATGAGCAAAAGCAAGTCTCAGTTCCTTTCACTCTTCTGTGTCAGTTTCACAAACCTGAGGTATGAGAGGAGGTATGAGTAGCCTATATCTAGAGATTATTAACAATTTGATAGGGCATTAAACATATAGGTGTACAAAGTTCAGAAATCAATGACCAGTATTCATTTTGCTGCTGATGAGGTAAGATTAGTGAAACTTAAACTGTGCACATCTTGAAGGGTATGTGCCAGATCCTGAAAGTCAGTGTGTCTGGATAGAGTATCTGCACAGAGGCTGGATGCACAAACACATTTTTTAGCTGCTTGTGTTATAGATTGATGTCAGCAGAAGTATATCACAACTTGTAGACTGAGGCATAATTTTCACCTCACACAAGATTTTGAAAGACACAGTAGTATGTTGCCTGTATGGCATCCTCTCATTCCAACCTCTAGCACAAGTTTATCCAGCCTAGAGGTGTTCAAGACAGCTGACAGCCGGCAACATACCTGACAGAACTCTGTGGTAGAAGAGTCTTTCTACAAATTAAAAGTCTATCAGATATGCAAGTCTCCAGGTTTGTAGCATTTTTGTTTCTCAGTGTCAGCTTCCTGAATTGCATGAAGGGAAAGAGAGGAAGAAAACCAAAAGATAATACAAGGGTGCTGAAGAACATTATATTTAGTTGCTTTCCAGTAACTTTTCTTTCAGTCATAGAGATGCAACTACTGATTGTGCTTTTTTTTTTTTTTCCTTTCACTTCTTGTTTCATTGAAAAATTCACTGGAGAAGGCAAAACATTAACAGAAAACAAAATGTCTATAAATATAGCATTTATTTCAGCCCCCTCATGCCAGATTTCATTTGCTAAATATAGGTCCAGTCTAGTAGAGAGTCAGTGCCCTGAGGCATGCCTGTGAGCTTGATGAGTATTACAAGCCATGAAATAGCTGAAAAGACTTCTTCTTTTTCCAGATAACAGTGAAACAGAACAGGGATCCCCATCGTTGCCATGCAGTGCCACTGTGGTAAAGATTGGAGAGGACATGAAACAACTGGAAACAGGTTCACAACATTTAGTATTTTATTCTCTGAAAATGCGCTTGGGTGTGCTTACACAAAGATCAGGTGTTCTACGTGCCTTTCCATCTCCTGTGTAGTATGTAGCTGAGGTATAGCTAGAAACCGAAAGTAATCATAGGTTGGATATTAGGAAAAAAATATTCATGGAAAGGGTTGTCAAGCACTGGAACAGGCTGCCCAGGGAAGTGGTTGAGTCACCATCCCTGGAGGTGTTTAAAAAACCTATCAATGAGGTTCTTCGGGATATGGTTTAGTGCCAGTGTTAGGTTTACGATTGGACTCAAGGATCTTGCAGGTCTCTTCCAACCAAAATGTTTCTGTGATTCTACGATTCTATACATGTAAGCATGTACTATTCAGTGCTGTAACATGATTGACTACTGTGTGTCTCTGAAAATAATTATGTGTCAAAGACGTCACATGAAGCAGTCTGCTTTTGCTATATGATCAGCTCTCTTTTTAGTCTAGTTTTGTATTTCTACTCTTTTTAATCTAGTTGTGTATTAAACTTTTTCCCCTCCTCACTCCACAGCATGCCTTATCTTTCTAGCTGACGGCAGCTGCCTGGCTACAGTTCCAGGACTTCTACCTCTTCTAGTGAGCTTCCTTTTTACAAATTCCTGAGCTTTCATTCATTTCAATCTGTGTTCTCTGATAATGTTTGAAATTCAGTCAGTTCTGATGCTCTTCTATGCTCTGATGTTTCCCTTACTCTTTGTGGAAACTCCTGTTTTCTAATGGGCATTTTGCTTTCCCTCTTGAGCTGCTAGGGCACTGTGCTGCATTGCGGAAGTCCCAGTGTGATGATATGCTTTCCAGATTGAGACAGCACTTCATGGTTTTCTAACATTAGCTCTTACCTCCAGAGCTAGAGGGGGGCTGAAAAGCATCACCCATATGAGTTCTGTAATATTTATCTTTTCGTAGCTCATGCTTTCCATTATCCTGGATAGCTGAAGAACTTCTTCTTAACACCTTTCCTTCAGATACTGCAAGCTCTCTGCTGTGGGGAAAGTATTGTCATATTTGAAGGCCAAACAACACCTGGCTCTATTTTTAGTAATGTTAATTTTAGTAATGTTCCTGAGCAATGACTAGGTTTAAAACACTGTCTGTAGCTGTTAGTCACTTAAAATTCTCACTTAAGGTCAGTGGGAGTTGAAAACTTGATCTTACAATGAAGATGCTAGTCTTTGCCTGTGATGAGCATTCAGATCTGAAGAGTCTGCTAGTTAGTGTAGGCACAGCACAAACCATGGACCTTGAATATGTAGGGTCCTGTTAAATCTGCTGTGTTTGCTGACTGTTGTATCTAAATACTGCTTTTTATTGTTTCCTGCCCTAGAATCTAAACAGTATGAATGAAGGGAAAATGAGCAGGAGGAAAGCATTCCTCTGTTTTTTTCACCCTGCAGATGAACTTTCAATCAAGCTAAGAGTTGCTGCAGTTTTCTGCCTAGCCTGTCATTGTATTTTTCACAGCATGATTACTTTTTTTCCCTCATTCCCTTCCAATTTCATTTCTGCTCTTTAGCTATTAGAATTATTTCTCAATTTATGTGTGCACATCTGTGAATGTAACAACAACAAAAAAATAATAGCTAGGACTTGAGTTCTCTCACTGCCCTCTAGGGCCCACGGTTTCAAAAAATCTTTCACAGTTGTGCTTGTAGTCTTGAAAGTACAAAACTTCCAGATTTTGTTTGAAAACTGTCCTTGGACACTCTGTAAAATGCAGGATCTCTATGCAGTATCACATAGGTAAGTAAGTATTTCAGCCATCCCCCTGAATCGATCTGATCAGCCCACATCCAGTCTGGTTTAACAAGTGCCTGGGGCATGCATGTGACTTCTTCATTTGCTTTGTGCCCATTATCTTGTAAAGTTGCATTAAATTCACTCTTAACACTGAGGCTAGTTTAAGTGTGTGTTCTTTCTTCCCAGCTATTCACACCAAAGTTTTTGCCTGAACTTCATGTCTGTCAAGTTAGTTTTGCAGGGGTAGGATCCAATACTATTTTGCAAGTTTTTCCTCTGGTAAACCCAATCCTGGTGAGACAAAACGTGTCAAGTTTTTAGTTCTGTTTAGGAGAGTTCTGGCATCGTGGGAATGATTATGTCGTCTTGCATAGTCCATATATTCTATCAGTTATAGGAATAAATAGCTTATTTTACTTTTTGTCACAGTAATCTCAGACATAACTTTTAGATTTCCAGCTAACTCCTACAGAAGAAGCAGCTACGAAGGCAAAGTGGCAGAGGATTATGGGTTCAAATTATGAAATAGTGGTAGGTAAATTTTGATTACTCTTACTAAGTACTCTCTTATTTGTCCACCTGTGATGTTGCTAACATACAGATGCAGGTATCTTTGTACTGAATTTTTTCCACTATTTATAAAAATCGCATATATCCTCCTTAATCTGTTGAGATTATTTTAATTTTAAATTTTGAACATAGGCATATATTTTTCTGTATTGATTGTAGCAAAATAATCACAGGCTTCTTAGGTTACTGTGCCTATGAGTATTGTTTCACAGATTTCCTAGCTTCAGGAGGATAAATGTATATTAGAGGAAAAAATAATATTTAAGGTGAACTTCAAAGCTCCCTTCATTAGCCAGAATTTGAAGCTAGTGCCTGAAATGCCCTACCCAGTCTGCATATTGAATGGTTTGATGTATTAATCTAAATAATGCATAGGAGATTTCCTGTAGATAGAGTTGAAAAGCAGGATCTGAGTTTAGGACTTAGTTCAAAATTCTGTGCCAAAGCTGTAGTCTCTGCCAAAGTATGTATTATAAGGTGTATTTTTGTCATACACTGTTCCCTCTTGTTTATGCTGAGGTGGTGTGTGATCAAAGTTTCAGTTTTTATCTGACTGTCCCATGATGGAAGCATTTGTCACATTTTTACACAAATGTGTTGCAGAGCCTCTTCATTATCTGGCATAGATCATACTGGACTGGGCTGTGTTTCAAATTCTGTGCTTAAGGGACTTTTCTTGTTCTTCTCATGTAAGAATCTGAAGCACCCACATAAAGGAAGGTAAAACAGGGTCTGTGATGCTGATTTTCTGTCCATATGCACGGGGCAACATAGTTGTATTACTCCAAACAGCGTGTTTTGCTCTGTTGTGGTTTCTGGATAAAAGTTTGTGAATCTGTGACAATCGTTTCCTTTCCAGAACAGTCTGCTATTTTGTGATTGTATAACTTTCACTGAACGTGGCCTGCAGATTTTAGTTTTTATCTGGTATTTGGTTTTCCCTCTCACTGCTTTTCTTATTGGGAAGTTAAAATAGAATTTTTTTTCTTTTATACTGCAGGTGTTATTTCCTTCAGTGTTGTTGAAAAACCTAGGCTAGTAACAGTCTAAAAGTTTACATTAGACCTGACAGTATTTCTGGTTTCTGATTTCTGGAATATTCACCTCATTGTATGTAAATTTAAATGGAAGTTAACAGGTGCAGCTGTAAATATGTCAAAACTAATTGTTTCTTAATCTTACTTTAGGTGGCTGTAGTTAACAAATTTAGTGAAAGCAGTGGGTTAGGGATAAGCCTTGAAGCTACAGTGGGACATCATTTCATCAGATCCATCTTACCAGAGGGGCCAGTTGGACGAAGTGGCAAGCTGTTCAGTGGAGATGAGCTGCTGGAAGTAAGGAAAAATACTACTTTATCTTAGTCTGCATTCAATAAGATTTTTCAGCAGTGACTTGCTTCTCGCAGGTTAGGACTTTGGGAATGTATCATATCTAACTACATACCAGGTGTAACCAGAAGTCCTTGACCAGTCACTTCATATGTGAATTTATGTGAATGCATATGCTTACATGCATTTCTCCCCTGATAGCTGATTTTTCAGATATGATTCAAGGTCACCAAAAAAGAATACCTAGCAAAAGTGTTGAGTCAAGAGGAGTATCCTTGCAAAGTGAAGAGACCAAGCAACTCTTTACTTTTCTAAATAATTTTCTTAGAATTAAAATGTGAATTTGGTCCACATGAGCGCAAGAAATTGAAGTGACAGAGTATGTGGTGTTTGTAGGGTGGTGTCATGCAATCAATTTGTGAGACTATCCATTCAGTTCAAACTTTGTGCTGATTCTGAGCACAAAACTGAGTAGAAATTAAAGATTGGCAATGTCCATTAATGTGTCTGGTTTGATTTTTTTTTTTTTTTTGGTGGTTTGTGGTTGGTTTGTTTTTTTAATCAGGTGATTAGAGGATTGGGCTTTTTTTTTTTTTTAACTAATTTTTGTGCATTGTGTTTCTAAGCACTGTGTTTCCTTTATTTATTAAGGTGAATGAGATCTCCTTGCTTGGAGAAAACCACAAGGATGTGGTCAATATCTTGAAAGAACTGCCTATTAAGGTGACAATGGTGTGCTGTCGTCCGGTAGCTCCCCCCATCACTCACCCAGAAGTTCTGGAGAGTCTAAGTCTATCTGAGGTTCAGCTCACAGAAAAGGTATTTTGTCTCTTAAAAAGTCACTTAGAAAATGACTGTTTCCTTGACCAAAAATGTGCAAAGTTATTGTACAAGATCAGAAATATGATGTAATATTTTAGGACTTGGAACCGGATAAGTAGAAAAAGGCAAATCAATTTCATCAGCCATACTTAAGGCCAACCACAGATGTCAATCCTGGTAGGCTGTGGGCAGAAAAGTTCTGTGATGCAGGTCTGTCTACCTAGGGGCTTAACTTCTGTTATGCAGGTGGGCCGTGGGAGTATGGTATGATGAACTGTGTGTTCTTTAGAATCTGAAGAAATTTAATCTGGTTTTGAACTTTGCCTTCTGGGTTTGTGTTGTGCAGAACTGCATGTGCGTTCACTGACTGACACACTTCTGTCACTCGTAAGTGCGGAACTCTGGGCAGCCTGATGTACTAAACACATAGCAATGGTCTGCTGTGTAGTATCCAAAGCAATAGCGTTTGTATGAAAAGACGCACAGTTTGAGTTCTGGGTGAGGCATCCAGTTCAGCTTGTTGTTGCTAAGCTTTTCTGTGAAACCAAGGGAAGAATGTGTGTCCGTTTTCCTTTTTTAAACGGTCTGACTCTTGTCAGTGCTACTACATGCAGATCACGGCATGTTTTTAGATACACTGTTTAATAACAGATATTTGCTGTATATTTGAAATACATGTACTAATGAAGTTTTCTGGAGATTTGATTTTGACAGAAATTCCATTTTGTAAATATTTTTTTCCAGTGAGTACTTTCATATACTTGCAACATAGTTATTTTGTTACAAGGATATGTGAATTCTGTGTTGGGTTTATCAGATTTCTTTGTTAACTTTGCTGAGTGCTTGCACTTCTCTGCATTTAGACATCACATAGTTTTTCTTTTGTTCTGTCTGAACAGAGTTTTATCTCTTCACATTCACAAACATTTACATTTTATTAATGAACATTCACTGTTTTTTCTCAGGCTCACATAGATCTTGGATTCATTGGCTCCTCGGACACAGAAGGAACAGCTTTGGAAATAGCTGATGAGGGTCAGAGCATGGAAGAGGTGCAAAGCTCGTCTTTGGCGATGTGGGAAACAGAAGTGCAGTGTATTGAACTGGAGAAAGGGAGTATGGGACTGGGATTTAGCATACTGGACTACCAGGTAATTTCTGCACTCTTGAGGACAAAATACCTTGTATTGTTTGGATCTCACAATATCATCTGAGTATGTATTTTAAGGGTAAATGTTAATGGAAACCAAGCAATACAGTAAAGCTAGATGGATGTCACTGCTTGTCACTATATTACTTATTCCTCTTACTGTAGTAAGGCTACAGGTTTTGAGGGTAATGGTAATACTGATCCAGAAAAACAGGTAATCCATAATATACTAAGGTCTTCAGAGAGCTCATCTGCTAGTGCCCTAAGGGCAATGATTGATGTGATCAGAATATTCAGGCATTTAGCCATGTGTTTTGCACCTGCAGTGAAGTACTTAGGGCAGGATCCAATAAAGGACTTAGGTGCTTAAAGCAGGATTTACTAAAATCCAGAACTGCAATTCTGAAATCACTTGCTTAGCTGCTGTCTGTCCAGGATGTGCCTTAACCTCCCTTCATTTTGTGTTAGACTTCAAAATCCCTCAGTATCTCAAGTTGTGATTCTTGGTGTGTGCTGATGAACAGCGCGTTGCCTGTCTCCTGCCTGCACTTGATAGGGATCCCAGAACAAATGTTTTTCTTGTTCCCACTTGGCACAGTGGGTAATTTTTAATCTGTTCAAAGTCAAGTAATTTCTCCCTGTGGTCAGTGTAGGCTTTTGCCCAGCTGTTTGGTGGTGCTGCAGGACCCAGTCTCCTCCCAAGTCTCTGCTGGGTCTTGTCCCTAAGAATTTATGCATTTGCGTCTGGAGGTTGCTTCCACATGGAAATTGTGCCCACGGGGCACTGCTTAGAATTAGTCTGTACCTCAGTTGTGTTTTGCATTTGTACACTGGTAAAGATGAGGAGGAGTGTAGTTTAATAATCTGAAGGATGAAGGCATAGTCAAATATATGTTTTATGGAACGGTGATTACTTTTTAACATGTTGCTCATGATGCTCTGCAGTGAGACACCATGGCCAAGCCTGAGTATTTGGAGTCCATGTCAGCACCAAATAAACCATGTTTTTGCTTCAGCCTCTTCTGAAGCATTGGCACAAATGGTGGTTGGTTGTGTGGTTAGTTACTGAATTTTGTTTATAGGTAGTAATACTGAGGGGTTATGGAAAGTACCTTAAATTGTTTTATATATTTTGCAAATGTGAGTTTGATTATATCCTACAGCTGTAGTCAGCTTTCTGAAACTTACTTTTTTCTAGTGTTATATTTGTGATTTGTCCTATGCTGTCTCCTTTGAGATGTAGTTAACATGTTTTATTTTCCCACTGAAATTTCTGCTTTTGTCTAAGACTGTGAACAATAAGTTTACAGTGAGATTTATCTTTGTATTTTGCCATTTCCATCGAATTTCCATTTAATTTTCAATGAAAGGTGAAAAGTTAAGAACAGTTATATTGCTACTAATACATTCCTCGTGTTTTATAAAGTGGCAAGCCTGTAGGAAAGTCTACATGATTTCCTACCCCCTGGGAAGAATATCACATACACTGAAGACGTGATTTTTTTCAAAAAATGTGTCACGCAGTGTCATTTAAAGTGACAGTGTAAATACTTGTTAAAATAGTGAGGAAGACATCAGTGTTCAGGCTTAAGTACTATCTCTGGCAATGCCAGTTATATTTCCACTTCTGATGTGTTTTATTGCTCTTTTTACTGCATTAGCTGCCATGGAGTGTTAAGGGTCTTGGTGTCCTTCCCTCTCTCCCTTCCTCAACATCTCTCCTTCATCAGTCTCCAAGTCCTCTGGTTTTGGGTGCTGCCTTGGTGTTTTTCATCCTTCCAGATGCACATCTTGGCATGGAAGGTTGTTACAGTAGCATGCCAGTTTGTAGATGTTTGCTTTTCTATTCCTTTTGCTATCAGTAAAGCTTGTACATTATTACATTTATTGTTTTTTTTCTGTGCAAGTGAATTGCCATCTGTTGGAAACGTTAACATGTAATAATGTTCCTTGGGAATGCAATTCTGTAAGAATCAGGCAAATGTGTGCACCTTTAATAATTGTTGTAACAGAGTCATATATTCCTGTTTCTGTATTTTGTAGTATTTGATGCTGTCGTTTTTATAAAAATCAATGTGTTGAAGGATGGGGACTTCTACTCAGTTTTCTTTTTTAAAAGCAAACAGCACTTTCTTGTGTCTTCTTGATCAGAGTGCTGTATTGGTATGTTCCTGTCTCCCATAAAGTGTTTAATTAGGCATGAACAAGGACTTGCCTCTTAAAAAGTGCTTTCTCAGCTGAGCAAGATCTGGTGCCATGAAGTACAAGAGAGCTGTTGAAAATAAGCCCTTTGTTCCACCAGAGTGCACATGTTAACTTTGCCCCAGGCTGCACTGCCCAGCTGTATTCTTAAACCAGTGTAAGGGAGGATGAAGTCTGCAACGCTGTCATTGCAGTAGGAAGTATTTGAATTTCTAGTGTGTAATTACTCATTACAGTAAGAACAGCACTCTGCAATTTAGCAATATTTTATTCTGAAGATATATGATGGGACATCACCTAGAAAGGAGTAATAATTTTCACATTTAAGAATTAAAAATAGGTGGAAGTCTAAACATATGGGCAGTATGGACAGGAGGGTATGTTCCTGATGACAATTCAGCTGGAGCAGAGCTCCAACTTTTTTAGTAACCTAACTCTGCATAAAAATTAGCCTCTCAAGACATAAAAGAGTAAATAAAATGCAATCTTTTTCTTCCTTTTATTTAATTAGGATCCTGTTAATCCAGCAAACACCGTAATTGTGATTCGCTCCTTAGTTCCTGGGGGAGTGGCTGAGCAAGATGGCAGACTTCTTCCTGGGGATCGGCTTATGTTTGTCAATGATATCAACTTGGAGAATGGCAGCCTGGAGGAAGCTGTACAAGCACTTAAAGGAGCCCCAGCAGGAACAGTTAAAATAGGAGTTGCCAAACCACTGCCTGTAAGGATCTGGGAATTTGATGGGTCCTTTTCATGTCATTTAAGCTGGTACATGACGATTGTGACTTCTGCATACGTTTTGTTTGTGTTGTGGTGCTGCTGGGTGGCTCGAAACATCCAGAAACTGGTTTTAAACTGTCCTGTATCTCCTTGCATGTAGAAGGGGCCTGCGTAGTATATGACTGGTGTAGTGATTGCAGGACCTGGCATACCTGTCTTGCAGCTGAGAAAACAGCGAAGCATCTTGCAACCAGCACAGTCTTTCAGGGCTGCAAGTTGCCAGGCAGGCTTTTGTACACTTTACAAGAATCTCTGAATGTATGAGATGGTGACGTAATGTCAGGTTTTTGTGATTTGACTGGAATTTGCCTGTGCCTTGCTTTGCAAGGTGTAGTACATACACAGTCTTTGTTTTTAGGCTGTGCACTTTAGAGAATGGTGGGTAGTCTGCAGTTCATATATCTCAGACTGGTTATTTTAGATATACAGCCATAAATAATTTCAGGCTTGATTTGGAAGGTAGTCTGTAACAATTAGAAGAATGAAGTTGAAGGAGACCTAGGGTTACTGAGATACTGTGTAAGGATCCTAGAGGACTAGTGTCTCTGGTGTGTTAAATTCAGATCAGTAGAATAGCATCAGTTTATACATTCAAATAAGATACTTTTCACTATAAGCTCAAATGCAGTCTTTGGGGTTCATTTTTGCTTTTCATGAAATTATAATCTTCTAATCTTTGTGGATGCAGATATCAAATTTTCTTTCTTAGTGGATCCTTGTGGAGAGAGTGGGTGGGAAAGGCTTAATAAGAGGGAACTTTTAAAACTTGCTTTGTTAAATTCTTTTTTTTTTTTGTAGTGGAGACTATTACACGCTAAAATGTCTTACAAATTGACATTTTCCTACTTAAGAAGATGTCACTCTAAAAGAGAAAATGCATGGGGCTTTTGTTGCTCTTCCTAGTATATTGTAAACATTCAGTATTTACACTTCAGTGTTTTAAGTATTATGCCTAACAACTAATTAAACATTGTGAATAATCACTGGCTTCTTTGTAATACTGGACGAGTACATCTAGCATCAAATTATGTTGGAAAAGGCTACTGGTTTTTAGTCGGAATGATGTTTTGTCCTCTTGAGGCTGTGCCACCTGAGAGATACAATCTTAAAACACAGACAGTGGATGCAGTCTTCCTGCCTGCTAACAAGATTACTCTGTGCTAGCAAAGTTGTGAAGGCCTCTGCTGTTAGGCTCTTTCCCTGATAGCAGTTTTAGTATATGTTTAATAGGAGCAGAAATTGAAAATGAATTTAGACTAAGCTTTGGGCCCTGGTTTAGCTGGATAGGCCTTTTTTGTTACTTGGAGATATAAAAAGAAATGTGAAGCTGAATCAATTCAGATAATTTAAAAAAAAAAAAATTGTCTCTTTACCTGCCCAACACTGTGACTGTGATTGAAATGAACTCTTTGCTGCATTTGGAATTCGTTTGCCTCTCTAAACCCCCACACATAACGTGCTCTGCACGCCCCGTGTCCTGGCCACTCATCCAACTCAGAGCTTCATTCTTTCTGCAGCTTTCACCAGAGGAGGGCTATGTCTCTGCTAAGGAAGATTGCTTTTTCTACACTGCCCAGTCACTTGAGGAGGAGGGGCCAGCTGATGCAGCCCTCTTCCATGCTGAGCTGGCTCTGGTTAGTGGCCCAACTTACCGAAGATTTCCTAAGTCTTTGCATTTTGTAATGAAAGAGATTGCTTTGTCACTGTTCATGCTTATTTTTTAGTGTTTACTGTCACCACAGTACTCATCCACCATAGCTGGGATGGGTCCTCACATGGTAGAAACTGGCATCTGGAGATTTTGGCTATTTGCATGTGCTGTGAATCTGGCCTATGATATGTTAGTTGCTGGAAAAAAAGGAAGTATTTTTCTGAGATTTTCAAAAGTGAGTGGCTACCCACTTCTCTTTGCATGCACTGAGTATCCCTTTGAAAATCTCACCTTGTGTAGAGAAATGTTCATGTCCTTATTTTGTGAATAAATCTCTTTGTATGTATATTACGACACATTACTTCTCTACCTTGGAAAGTTTTTAGAACTCTCTTTTGCATGCAAGCAGGTTTTAAAAGGAATGCTGTCTGTCTTCAAAAGCTGCCAATACTTCCTCCTGGTAGTATGCTTTAGACTTCAGCATCAATCAGTGATTATGAGATTTGCAAGGTCAAAAGTGTTCGCTTCTACACGTAATGCGGCTTACCTGAGCATTCAGTGCCTTACATAGCCCAGAAGTTACCAGTAAGAACTCAGATAAAAAATACAGAGGAAGTAGGACTCTACAAAAAACAAACAAACAACAACAACAACCAAACAAAAAACCCAAACCAAAACAAAAAGAATATAAATATATTCCAAGTGTGTCATCTTCATTTTCTGGGGACATGAGTAGGTAAGCAATTTCTACTAAAAATCAGAATTAATTAGAAAAAACAACAAAATGAAACAAAAACCTGAAATGGATTCTTCTAAGGCAAAAATCTCTGAATTACTGATTCCAGTATGTTTGTTTTTTTTTCACATTTGCAAATGCCAAGCTGGTTTTAGTAACTTGCTTTTAAACTTGACTGCCTGTTTTTTCTTCTGCAGTTTGTTATCAACTACCTTGCTATAGTAGTTAGATAATAGGATTTACCTTATTCTATTTGTTGAGAAGAAGTATGAAGAAGCCAGGTTAGATATTATAAACATCTTTTAATTAAAGGTGTGTTGAAAAGATCAGATTAAAAGTTAAGTATTTAAAATTTTGACTTCTATCTGTGATTAATACAAAAAATTTTAAATTGTCAGAAAACAATGAAAGTATGTGGCAGATAATAATATGCTTAAATTGTCAGCTCTGTAAACTGTCTAATTAAATGTGCAAAATATGAAATTGGATGTGCAATCACCTGGCTGAAGATGTGTTTGCAGAATGTGCTCATAAGATACTGTATTTCATAGATAAATCTGCACTCATATTTTACAAGTCTGTCCCTGTTTTTCACAATCTTTTTTAGGGCATAGCTTCTTTAACACTAGTTTGCATTTTCTAGAAGATGGGCTGAGAGTAAGTTACACCAAAGAAGCAGTTTGCGTTACCTGTTTAGTCTTTAAGGTTGAGACAAAAAAAAAAAAAATGGGTCATTTGTACTCCAAAAAGAAATCAAAATGTTGAATTACTGCAGATTGTTGCTGCTTCTGTTGTGAATCTGGCATAATGAATCCATAGTATGATTAACCACAGAGGCTGAAAACCAGCACTTAGATCCCATCTCTGCAGATGGGTGCACATCATACAGGTTTAGGGTACGGTCTTGGCTCTGAACTCACTGATAATTTTTTTAAGCATACACTGAGCTGTGCTAAGGGAGATTAAAATTATCATCAAAATCTACTATGTGAAGCATCATAATTTAAGTCTTTTAGAATGTAATTTTATTCTAGTATTTGAAAGTATATCAGTCATCTTGAAAGAAATTGTATTCCATTTACAAAAAAAGGCAAGAAATACTCCCTATGTCCATGTCTGGAACTCTCTTATAATTTTCTCATGTAAGACGGGAGAATTGTCCATATTAATCCTTTTGTCAAATGTAAAATATTTTGGAAATCTTAAAAAATTATGTCAAGAATGTTTCTTATAAATGTATTGGAAAGCATTGCAGCTTCCAGCAGATCATTTGTTGTACCATTTTGAAAACAATCAAACCTATGAAGTTGGATGGAGGTAACATTCTGACAGGTAGCACTAAGTGAAGCTCACTACTTTTTAAGTGCTAATTCTTGTAAGAGAAAATTAAGAAGTAAAAAAAAAAAAAAAAAAGCCCTAATCAAACCAAAATTTTCATGCCGGGGAGTATAAGAGAATTCTCCCAGCACTTCATGCTTCTATTAACAGGCATGAGCCTGCCTCAGCCCTGCAACTCATTCCGCTTGAAACTCTCACTTTACTTCAGATAATGTTTGCAACCTCTGAAGATGTAGTAACATGAATTGTAACTGGAAGCAGAAACATTTCTTACTGTGCTGTGCTAATATAACTTCAATGTAAAACATGGAGGGGAAAAAAAAGGGAAGTGTCAGTCAGTAGCAGCTGAGGTGCATGTGTTTGGGGCTTATGTGCTGTGAAGGTAACAGCCTGGCTGATTGAATTGCTTTTGTTATTAGGTGGACTCCGGCGAGGCAGATCTAGCGGATGAGCCCACATTTGAATCTCAATATTCTGTAGAGAGTGACGCCTTCCAGGCTTCAACGATAGCTCTGCATGGCAGTGTCTGTGGCAGTGACCTCAACTACGGCTTCTCTTCTCCATTCCCAACTCCAAAGGTAAAAAGGAGGATGGTTTTATTGATGACAAACTGGTTTTAAGTGTGGAAAATCTGTGTTATTAGATATAAATGTTTTATGTCATCCTGGTTCAAACTGCACTGTTTCTTACCAGGTTAAAGTGTGGCTTTGTTTAAGGTAGTGGTGCTGTCTTTCAGGCGTCTGTGTTGAAGAGAGAGGCTGCTAGAAGATTGGTTTTGTGTTTTGTATAGCCATGTAAAGTATGGTGAGATGTTTGTAGTGTTAAAGCTGTGGTGAGCAGTCTCTTACAAAACCTTATTTATTATTACTTTAGAGAATAGTGAAGAGTGGTAACACAGAAGAACTGCATTATTCTGTGGTATTTTAGGTATGAAAAGCAAGAGCAAGTTTTCATCCTAAGCTTTGCTTTTGTGCTTCGTAGCATGTTTGCTTGTTCATTTTCTGTATTCTTGAATTAAATGTCCATAGTAATACCATGATTACATGTAAATCTGTATATATCAGACCTCTGATTACTAATAACTTCTATTTAAAGTCAGTAAATTAAATTATTTAAGAGTATTACAAAGATCAGTATCTTCTTCCTTGCTGGTCACATACCCGTACTGACTTGATTGTATCAGAGTTAGTGTTTTGTTTCTCTCCGTGGTTTTTCATGCTTGTTTTTCTTGGCAAGCTATAGATTTATTTCAGTAATCCAGAGTCTTCCAAGTCATTTCTCTTAGCAGTCGTCTTTGAAAGCAGTGTTGTAGGGATTTATTCCAGGGTTTGCAGTCTGTGATCTTGAATAGAGTAGCTGCTTCTTTTTCTGCACACCTGAGCTGCAGTAACTCCCTTTATCCATTCTGGAATGTGTTCAGCCCTTATGAGGCACTGTTTGGGAAGCTAAATTCATCTTCTAATGGTTTTTCCTAATCCAGAGAAAAGCACATCTCTGCTGTGCCAGTGGGACAGATTGCATTGTTTAGCTCTATAATTGTTACCTAAGCAGATTATGCATTTTGCATGCTGAGAAGCATTTTATGAGATAGAGGCTGGATTACATTATATATCACGTTGATGCTCCAGAAAGTCCTAAGTTATTTTCAGCATTGACTTAAAGCAGGTTTCGTTTTACATGTGTTTTTTTAAAGATTATGGTCCTGACTTTTTAGTGTTCCTCTCTGCATCAGTATGAAGTGAATAAAAAGTTCTCATCAAGTAACATTTTATGCTTGGCAGTTGTGAGTGACTCCACGAAGTAAACATATCAAGAATATCTGTTCATAAAAGAAGACTTCTGAAGCAAGTGAAATGCAGTAAAGTTTTAAAAAGTGCTATTAGTTACTATGAGGAATGGAAAGATATTTAAGCTATTTCTTACTGCAGGGCATTTGACAGGTTCTGAATGCCTTTGGTGTCACTTTGAAAACAGGTCATGAAGAAAAGTACTCAAAGTCAGAGTAATGCAAATGCACTAATGAGGCTGCATATTGCTGTAGTTACAAATTCCTGAGATAGTTTGGCTTCAAATATTACAGCATTAGCTTTTTTTTAAGTGAAATGAAAATAAAAATGGGCATATATGGCAACTCTGATATGTATATGTGTCATATGGAATAAATATTGAGAATGGTCTGGGTCTTGTTTTCACTGATTTTGAAATGGATAGAAAAAAGACTTAAAAGTAGATATCTCAGCTTTCTTTGAAAGCCAGTGAAATAAGATAAATAGATTGTAGTCCTGGTGTTCTGTTCTCCAAAAGTTTGGAAATTATTTCATTGATTACCTCATGCAGATTAGTTGTGTTTATGCTTTGCTCAGTTGTCTTCTCAGACGTTACTTAAACCAGTTATTTATAGGTGAATGTTTTTTGCTAATTGTCTGGGACAGAGCAAGCATGTATGTACTTCATGAAAGATGAGAAAAACTAATTCTAAGGCACTTGAAAAAAAATTGCAAAATATCTCAAAATCCTGGGAAATATGTTTTCCCCAGTTTTTGGTTACAGAGTAGAATTAGTAGGACCAGTGAATAACAACTAATACAGCTAGAGGTACATATTCTTGTGACTGCTCTTACTGCCTGGCAGCAAAAAATCCCTAATATTGATATAGAGCCTCTAAATCAAACCTCTTAAGTCTTCGATATATTTTTCTAGTATCTAATGGCCTACATTTAAAAATATAGTTATTTTGAAAGCTCAGCCAGAGAATATTTAAAGGTTTTTTTTCAGATGGCTGTGATTATTAAAATCCCTTAAAATATTTGAAATGCAGGACCTTCAAATGTTGAAAGAACAAATTTTGTGTAGAGAACTTAATGCTAGTACTGCAGCCATAATCGATACATTTCCAGTAAGTACTAACTGCTAAGCTTCTGTAACTGCATCATTGTATTTCATTGTTATCACAGTTTAAAATCTACATATTAATTTTTTGTTGAGATTTCACTTGAGTTTTTGCTTTTGCCTCTTCATGTGGAAGGAATTTTTAAATATGTTTCTACTCAGTTAAATGGATGATTAGTGTTAGGGAAGTTTTCTGTTCCCTAACAATTAGATTGCATGCGTATTGTCTGAGCTACTTGAAATTGCTCTTTGCTTGCTAGGTGTTTTGAAAGTAAAGGCCTTGGTCTTGCAAAATTCTTCTACCTGAGATAGACAATTGGATGCTTTAATGTTAGTAACTTGCTGAAATTATGTCTAGTTTGAGAATGTGTGAGTGGGCATTACTTTTCTGAAATAGTGGGAATTTATTGATGAGTACCAAATTAGAACTTGGCCTTCAGCAGTAACTTTAATTTCATTGATTTCTGGTATTTTAAAACAGAAGAAATTGTCTGAGGAACCAAGTAAATTTTATAGTAAAATGCCTGTAGTGGTCTACTGAAGACACTGATGTTACAACAAACATGTTTAAATTCTGTGATATTAATTTAATATTTTAGCATGGAATGTACTTTTAAATTACACTGCAAAAGAGTGTTGATTGTTCATTGTCCCCTGTGTTTAGCAGTCTGTTGGAGAGGAATGTTCAAATGCTGCAACTGATTTCTGTGCATCTGACAAAAATCTGTACAACATGGATCTGAATCAGAGAGTGAGAGAACAAAAGTCCGTAGTGGGCAATAGCCTAGAAACCGTGAATGGTTTTACTAAAAAGGATCTTCTGCCTCCGGATGTTTCGGATATCAACCAAAATGAAAGTGAAAACACAGCAACATGGACTGCGTCTCAGACAACAGCAGAAATTGCACTAAATGCAAGCCTTGCTACTACCATGCAGTTTGATCCCGCTGGAAAAGTAAAGACTTTTTTTTCTTTTAACTAATAATTAAACTTATGGCAAAGCTATATTAAACCATAGGATCTTCTGCAGAAATCAACACTGGCCAACAGCCATGTGTGGTTGTTTGATTATAAATGTGCATCAGATGTGGTAGCTCACATCAAAACTTACAGATTTAGACCTGTCCAAAGCAGTAGATAATTTATGGTATGAAGATAGTCATGTCCCAGAGACTGGTGATACAGGCATATATAAAAGTCTGTTTATGCTTTACAGCGGTAGATACTGCTGGACCATAATGTGCCCACTGGGCAGGCCAGGGGACATTTCTTATCCCCTGTTAACCTCTGCAGAGGGATGGGTGCATGGAGGAGATGCACAGCTGGAAACCAGGCCTGAGAAGCCCAGGGGTAGTGCCGTGCAATCCTTGCATCCTGATGTTCGCACAGGTGTGCGTAGTTCAGCTCACAAACTGGCCTGTGATGCCACAGTATGCAAACATAATGTTGCTTTATATGACAGTCACTGTGACATGTGTTTCTTTTTTTGTCCATTCAGTGATTTGTTAGGAAATTCTTAAAAGAGGTGCGATGTCTTACAAGATGTGTTTCTTTAGCACTGGCAGATTGTCAGACATCTGTGGTGAATAAGTCTGAGTGTCCTCGAATTCATCCCACTAATTTTAAGAGTGTTACTGATGTCCCTAAATTAAAAGCATACTTTGTGGTAGATTTGCTGTATTACCTCAATGAAAACAGAAACCTCATGTATGTCAGTTTGATCTTTGATGGACTGACTTCTCCAGTGTCTGTAAGGAATCTGTGTTAACTACATGCCCAGCTTTTGTATAAGGTAAAATGGGTTGAGATCAGTATGTCCAATTGTTTTTTTATCTCACTATTCTGAACTGATGTTATTTTCCCTTGTGTTAGGATCAAGTGCTTTTAATGGAAAAGAGGTGGCAGGTATCTTCAGAAGGAGGTTCTACAACCCCAAATTCAGTCAAAAACATGTATGAGAAGACTATCACAATTGCAAAAGGCAATTCAAGTCTAGGTAAGGTAGCTGACGTTTTTTGTAACCTCTTCAGATGTACGGCTTTCTCTTTTTCTCATATGTTCCATGTTTTACTAGTAAAGACTAGAGATTTTCCTCCTAGTGGGGAAAGCACAGGATATTCGTTTGCTGCTCTTACCCTGTTTACCATGGACATCAAAGTAAAGTGTCCAGTGTCACTGAAAATTTTTTTTCCTGTGAAGGAGTTTAGTCATTCCTAAAGGTTAACGGAACAATTTTAATACACTGTTTTTTAATGTCTGCACATTTATATAATAAGGGGAAAACCGAGATATAGCCAAGGAATGCTGTAGAAGAACACTTTGGTCAAAGAGCTGCAGACTAGACTTTCAAATGTGTGTAAGAACACAAAATGATAATGTTTTTTGAGGGTGGTCCAAAGTGTCTAAACAAGCTATTCACTTTCTTCCTACATATTTGTAGTTGTATCTTAAGTGCGTTAGTGTTTCTGAAAATCAGATCATGGATGCATTTAATGGGTGATATTTTTAGCTCAATTATATTATAATCTTGTAGAGAATTCAAAGTTTTAGATGCCTGCAATCTGCAACTTCCTTAGCATCCCGACCAGAGGCACATTTTGGATTGAACAGGCAAAACAGATGGAAATGCTTTTTGCTGTCCTGTCATGGTCTCTGGTGTGGTCTTGGGCAGTGTGAGCTAGAGCACAGGAATAACTTCCTCCCAGGGCTTCTCCCAGAGCTGGCACAGGGGAGGATTTGTGGTGGGAGGAAGTGGTGCTTCTCTCCTGTTCCTGGCCAGTGTGTTCGTTTGCTTCAGTTTATGTTCCTTTTGCTGTTTCTTCTCGCCAACTGCTCATCTTTGAAGGCTCTGTTGTTGGTAGGTCAGGAGTTTGTGTGGGTGCTGGCTGTTTGTGGTGACTCCACAAGTGCTTTGTGATGGGTTGTCCACAGAAATCACCCCGAAGGCAGCCCATGGGCCTCTTGTTCATAAACCATCACCACCAGGGACTCCCTTGCTGTGCAGAGGTGGGTGGGATGCTGTGATGCTGTAATTCAGTGGGCACTTCTACCTGGAATACACTGCCATCTGATGACTGGATGCTCAGTCTGCCCCATGTCACCTTCTGCTTTGTGATACAGTAAGCATCCAAACTGGATCAGGAGCTGATCTAGTTTAAAATCGGCTTCCCCAAAATGTAAAGCTGTACGCAAGGCTGATGTGAGTATAAGTTTTGACTTTCATTGGTGTGAGGTAGTTGGGTAACTACTGCCTTTACTGGCCTCATTGCCAGGCTATATAAAGTGCAGGTCACAGTGCAGTTCCAGGCATTTAGATTTTTTAACAAAGTTTTATTTGCAATAGCCTCTTAACTCAATGGAGCAGTGTTTTTCATGTATGTCTATCAGTATTTTAAGTGCAAAAAACAAACAAAGCAAATGTCAATGTCAAGCATAGTACAGCATAAAAATACAAACTTGGGTCAGGATGCACATTGGCAGACGTTACATGCATGAAAAGTAAGACTGGCCTCTCGTGTATACATGGTAGGAATGTGAATAATGCTTTCTCCTGGCTTTTGACTGTAGTCTTTTTCTTCCAGTCTCTGTGTGCTCTGGCCTGGGCACGGTGACCAATTTACACACATGGCTGCACTGCTTTTAACTTTGATTTTTACAAAAGGAGCTAAATCATGAGCTGTGAATGATGTTGAAAGCTGCAGCTGCATCAATTATTTCGGTTGAGAACTGGCACTTCTTTTTTCCTTTTAAATGGTGTCACCCATAGCTTGCAACAGCTCTTCAAATCCAGCCACAGCTGGAGCTCTGACCTTTTGATTATGATTTTTAAAAGGTAAGGGGACAGACCACTCACATGCAATAAGAGCTGAAATGCCATTGTCCTGTGTGATACATTTGGCACTTGACAGTGGCATTTGCATTGCAAGCTGTAGCTGTCCCAAGTGTGACATCAGCCTTGCAGATCTGTTGTAAGGAGGATGTCAGCATAGAAACCAGGGCGATGTTCTTCTAAAGTGATATTACACTAGCTTCAGTAATACTGTTGTTTGTTACTGGCTTAACCAAGCAGCAAAATTAGGTTCAGAATTTCAAACCACATTTCAGCTGTTTCCTGGAAGGTTTGCCTTTCTGTGCATGCTGCCTGTATTCTGTTGCAGGGTTGTGTTTACATTCAGATCTGATTGAGTAAACTGTGTGAGCAGATCTGTCAAGAGATGCTTGTTGGAAGGAGTATGTGAGTGTAAACGCTGGGGGAACCACCCCAGTACAGCACCTCTAAATACCATCTGTAATGTGCTCAACATTGTAACATCACTTATCTAAAGGCTAGGTTACAGCAGTTTACCTCTGCTGTTTTTAATAGCAGGGCAATAAATCCAGTGGCATTGTGTGTCTGATATACCCCTGTTTAAATTACACCTGACCACAGCTGATATCATAACATGGCAAATAGTAAATATAAATCTCCAGTCAATGGTAACACCGTATTCTTTCATCAGTTTAATATAAAGTGCCATCATGAAGGTGGGTTTTTCAGTATTTCTGAAAGATAAAGCTTGATTTCTGCATACCATAGTAGAGAGGTACACGTGCTCCTGTGTCTAAGGAGCTTATTGGGCAGTTCCTTGGTAGTCAGGGCCACCTTCTCATACTTTAGACAACTGTGTTAATCTCAACTACAAGCTGTTTTGAGGAGCCAGTGCTATTAAGAAATTTTTATTATCCTAGAGAGCACAAATAAATATCTAGAGGAGTAGTGTTGTTTAAATGGTTAACAGTATTTTTTTTCCTCTGAGACAGATACATAGGCAGATGTTTGTATGGTTGTCTGCTGTAGGTAGCCTGGGGCTTAAAGCTGCCTTCTAAACTCTGTTCAGCCAGGGTCTAAGGTCACAGAGTAAAGTGTTCAGTCTCTTATGTTTTGTAGCCATGTTTGTATATATAAGTGGTTAGAATTATTTAATAGTCATCTCGGTACCTATTACCTTCCTTTGGCTCACAGTCTGGAAAATAGCATAGGGCTTGCAGACAGACAGTTACACTCCTGGTGCTTGATAGCCTGATGTTTACATGCAAAGCCAGGAGAACACATACTGAAATAGTTATCGCCTCCTTCTTCAATAGGTATAAGGTGCTCTCACTTCAGTGGCTTTATCTTGTTAATAAAGGAAAGCTTCCGTGTTAGAACATTAAAAAAAAAGACTTTGGCAGTATTAAGGTAGTAGAAATCCACTGGGTAGACTTCCAGGGTGCCAGCCCTTCAGCTACCTTTTCATCGGCTTAGTGAAGAACAGCTTTTCATGGAACTGTCATCAGGGTTGATTTCGTAAGCACCAGCTGCCCTGAAAGTAATAGTGACGACTCATCCGTGTGAGAACAATCACAAAGACATGAAGTCCAGCGCCACAAGTAGGTCCGTATAGGCTCCCCATGAGGAAGGAGGGAGAAGAGCATCTCTTGTCTCATTTCCTGTTAATTGAGAAGAAAGTGGAGTTAAGTGGTGTGTATAAACATTGAGAAGTAGTGTCCTGCTGTGCCAGAGGTGGGATTATGGTGTAACTCAAGTAGTGGACTGTACCCATTAGTAGTGCATTAACTCTGACAGAAGTCAGGATGCTCTTCTGGGCCTAAGCAATGGCCTGCCTAGGGGAGCAGGAGGGCTGCTGCTGTCTCAGTGGGATCTGATTCAGGCTTTCTGTTGAAAATAAGTGTGCGGTTGTATTTGCCCTGTGCACCTAATCAACTGTTTAATCATTTCACCTCTTTTCCAAAGACAATTATCGTAAACTAAACTGAAATATGGTGTATAAACTCAGTGAACCATTCAGAAGAGTGGTAAATTTGACTGTTTTAGAAGCAATTTCATTATGTTTTTTATTTTCTACTTAAATTTTCCACTGTCTTATTTTTTTATGTTGAGCCTGGTGTGTGAAATACCACAAGGTAAAGATAATGTGATTGTGATTTGTAAGGGCTGTCTGCTGTTGGAAAGAAGGAAATGCCAGGGGGAACAAGAGCAACAATTTAGACTTACTGGCACTGGCAGGTTGGCTGGGTAGCTTTTACGTTCCATGCCCCAGGTTATATTTTTTTCCCTTGGCACTCAGAGCTGGGACCCAGATGGTGTTATTAACTGTGTTGTGCATTTTTCACTATAGGGATGACAGTAAGTTCTAATAAAGATGGCTCAGGAATGATAGTCCGCAGCATCATCCATGGAGGCTCAATAAGTCGCGATGGACGGATTGGTGTGGGGGACTGCATCCTGTCCATTAATGAAGAATCAACCACTAACTTAACCAATGCACAAGCCCGGGCTATGCTGAGGAGGCATTCACTCATTGGACCAGATATAAAGTAGGTAAAACTATATGATAAATTATGGTAGGAAGAGGCTAATAATCAAATCTGGTTATTTATGCAAGTGTGCTAAATTTAAATTGTCTGTTTTTACAACAGGAATTTACTTTTAATTTACAGCTTCAGGAGGATAATTCACCTCCAGATTACAGCTTTGTGGGTTTGAAAGATAAAATCACTTTTGTGTGTGATAGTTATTACTATCGTTAGTAATCATCATCATTACTGCCCTTGCTGGTTTTATTGAAAGAATGGGGTTAGTCAGAGTTTTGCATTCATAGTATGACTCTTCTAAAGAAACTCAGAATTTCCTCAAGGTGTTTGTGTTTCCCAAAACTGGACTGTCCTGGCCAGTGATTTCATTTGATGGAGGTCTTTGTAACGGTTTTGACTGCCAGACAGAAAGTATGACACGTGATGTTAATGCAGAAAAGTAATACTTTAAACATTTTCAGTACATCTGTGACAAACAGCAGAAATAGTTTGTTTTGTGAAGTCACTTCCAAGTTTTTATTAGTACATACGAAGGAGCTTGTTGCTCTAGTGCATAAATATCTGCTCTTGGCAATACTATTTTAAACTTGCAGTAGTGAATACAAGTTTTGGAAAGTCTGCTCGCTTGATGAGAAAGTTTTTTCTTCTCAAGTTCACTCAATTTAGATAATTTTAACTTTACCTTCAAGTATAATTCTTTCTACCTGATGTGGTTGTGGAGTTAACTTTTCCCATATGCACCATCTAGAAATGAGGTTGTTCTAAGCTTGTGGATGGTGCTTTATACACACCAGTGCTGGGTTTGCAGCTCCAACAATCTAGTAGCTGTTTTTCTCAAACCTATGGTAACATGGATTGAGTCAGATCTGCAAATGGGGTTGATGAAGCTGTTTGTAATAGAAACCTCTACTTATTTAGGAGGGTCACCTTGAAAGGGATCAGTTCAGTCTCAGTGCAGTTGCAGGTAAGTGTGTGGTTTCTGACAGTTTGAAATGGACTGTAGAACATTCCGTTCTTCCCCAGTATTCTAGCTTTGAAGAGAACTGGCATTTTGTAAACAGGTAGCCAAAGTATCTTCACTGTGGGTGGTAGGTTTAATTTTCTGCATCATAGCTGTCATGTGTTTAGGATTATGATTTAATGCCAGCTTGTTTAAATGTTGGGGTATGCTCATATAATGAATTACATTATTGTCAATGCTGTCATGAATATGAGCGAATCAGTGTTGGTAAAATATGACATTGATTATTATTGTAGTCTTTCAAACTGTATTATGATTCTGACTGCCATGACTGAAATCAGTTGGTATGTGTGCGTGCATGTGTGTGTATGTCCGCTTAGATACACAGATGCGATAGCACCATTCTTCACTGAGGAGTCTTTTATGAGTGCCACAGTTACATGATCAAACACAGATGTGTTCATTATTTGTGCTTACCCTTTAACAGCTGCTGCATTTTACACTGGTGTGACTATAAGGATTTTTTTAATAGTCTTTCACAGATATGTCAGAAATACCAGAACTTTGTCTCAGATGCGAATATTCAGATTTTCCAGAAAAAGTGCATGCTCTTTCTGAAAGGTCTCACAGAAAAGGGGAAGTTGCTATTCATATTCTTAAGAATTTTGTCTTTCATTTTATATTTATACTCTTCGGTGCATTCCCATCATAAGTGTTTGAAGTGAAGCTATCTTCTGCACTTCAAAGAAATGAAAGACCAAATCCTTTGGTAGCTTCTAAAGGAGTCTTACAAGAATAAAACCAACATTTTTGGGCCTACATGGATGTCATTTCAGAGCTGATGGTGGCGCACCACCATGCAGGATTTGCGATTTAAGGGCCAGTGTTTCAAATAAGCAAATTTGGTCTCTTTGGTGTCTTCCTCAGGAAATCGGGGTTCACAGCATTCAGGTGTGACCATCTTGATATCATTCCTCTTAATCCATACAGGGCTGCAAATTTTGCACCTTAACTTTTAGACTGAGCTTTTTTGGGGTAGAAGAGTGTCCCCCAAGAGTGATTAAGCAGAATTATTTTAATTTCAAAGCTGTGTTTTAGTGGCAAACATTATTTGCTGAGAAAATATAAAGCTGTTCTTACTTGACACATAGAGGTTTTTTTATATTTTATTACAGGAAATTTGATTTTGAATAGTTTAAGAACCAGAAATCTGGGTTTCAGACTTAGATATTTACTTTTTTTCTGCTTTGTGTGTAGAAAACCAGATGTGTGGCCTTACCAGAATGCATTCCATTTCACTTCTCACTCCACCTTGCCAGGAGCTCTTATGTTTCTGTAAAAATAGCCAGAGTTTTGTGTTCAGCAGCAGCTGCTTGTAACATCTGTCAGATAATTACAGAGCTGAATCAGAATTCACCTGCATGAAGTGTGGGGTTGAATTCTTGATCAAGCAATAAAAGATAGATTACATTTCAATTTTCTATGCTTGTTAATAATCACTGCTATAGACAATAATAAAGAGCAGATGCTTTCTGAGGGAGGTGTAGATGAACCAGTGGTAGAATGGGGGGGGAAAAAAAGAAATTAAAAAGAGAAAGAAAAGAAAAAGCAGCTCATACTTTTAACTACATAAATATGCCTCTCACATTCAGCATGAGACACTGATATTTGTTAACACCATTGTAAAAAGATGCTGCATCATATGCTTCACATTCTAGATCTTCTCCAGCACCTGCTGATGATCAGGCCCTCTTTTATGTGTGAGTATTGGCGATTCAGAAACTCATTATGGCTCTATGTTGCAACTTGTCTGTAAAATCATTCCATGCTTTTATGACATCCATAGTAATGTCAGGGATATATCCAGATACAGGTACATATTCTGTGTGTGTATATGTGTGTGTGTATGTGCATGCACATGTGGCTGCACATGTGGGTGTGTGTATATGTATTTTTTTTTTCAAAGTATGGGGGTGTGTATTTGTGTATGGTTATGGCTTTCAACTTGAAGATTGGAGTGTACTTCTTAAGACTGGAATGAAGAAAAAATATTCTAAACAACTACTGATAATATTTTAAAATTTCATCTGTAACAGCCACCCGAGGTGTGCTCAGAGCACGTGTGCGTGTCTGTGTGTTTGTGTGTATGTACAGGGTTCACTGCTAGAATTGACATGAGTATCATGTACTGATATCTGGATTAATCTCAGTGTCATATTTTCTGTGGCACTTACATTTTACTTCCTTCATGTATAACAGGGTTCAAATTAGACCTTAAGTGTTAATGGCAGTAATTTGTCCTGAACATTTTCCATACTTTGTTATTTGGTTTGTTGGTGTTTCAAGGTTTTGTGTGGCTGTTCAGTCAAGCATGTGATAAATGTTCCTTTGTATTGCATGCGGTGTTGTGTTTACAAGATATTTTCGTATGTACACTCTTTGGTGTTTTTGTTGTCACTGCTTTCATTACTAGTGCGTATCTCTGGGTGCGGGAGGGTGGTTGTGTCTCTCAAAAAAGGAAGCCAGAACACTTTCTCCTTCAAACTGTACAGCTTTCAAAGAGAGGAAATGACTAAACCCTGCATATACTTTCTCTTGAAATTGTTGAACTTTAACTTCTCTTGCAGATAAGAAATGAAACACAGTAACAGAGCAGTCACTTACTTGTTTTGTGTCTTCATCCCTATTGCCTGGCACTTGTTTTTCTTACTCTCTTCCCTGTGACCGTATTAAGGCAATTATCAGTCCCTTTTGCAGATGAACCATTCAGGTGCCTGGGTGGACTTTTATTTCCCCTTTACAGCACAAGGATCAACAGAGTTGACCAGAGGAGCCCAAGACCCTTCTTGGTTTGGGCCCCTCATCACCCCAGTCACACGCTGAGCTGTTCAGGATGATGATGGATATCTTCAGACATCACTGTGACCTCCAGGAGTGAGCTACAGTAGCTATTCAGCAAGTGATGAAATTGATAACTGTGGGGTGTCTGCCCATATAGTACTAAACAGGGAAAAAATTGCTGGTAGATATAAATCCAAGGTCTTTAGTACAAACTGGCCTTGCTGTGTGTCACAGAACGCAGGAGGCAGGACATACAGCCGCTTAACAAAGACAACTTTCTGGTATACATATTTCCTAAAACTAAGTTTCAGCAGAACTTGTTTTTTGTGTAACCTTTCACTTCATTAATAACGTGCGAAGGGAGGATGACAGGCACATCAGTAATACAGCTTAGCTAACAGGAGCATCTAGGGAAACCTTTGTAGTTAACTGAACTTTGGAAATCATGAGCAAGAAACAAAGGCGAACTCCTACACAGAATATACCTTTTCATGCATTAGGTCCATGTAAGTTAGTTTTCTTTGTTATGCCTTTTCTTTTTTTTTTTGCAAAATGCAAGTAAGTGTTTTGGTTTATATTTATGAAGTAGGTGAAGCATTCTTGAAGCTTAGTGGTAGATAAGAATGAAGAGTTAAAAACATATTGAATGTTCCCTTTGAGTGCTTACAATTAGGCAGTTAGAACTGTAGTTAGGCACTAGAATAGAAATAATGTAATTTTCCAAAAAGCTAAAATGTAACAGCTCCCAGTGATGCTATCTAAATTTGACTGTCTGTGGGAATCAAGTAGGTAATTCAGTTGCTCAATTTTAGATGCATTTTTCAAAATGGTGGAGTGAACCTCTTTTCTTCCAAGTTCCTGTCCTGTAAACAGAAAGGGAAGCTTTCCTACTGAAGAGAGCTTTTTGGAGATATTTGTAAATAGTACATAAGGCTGTTTGAGAGCATCCTTTGAGGCATACCTTTTGGATGTCCCAGCGCAATGTCAGTTATTCATTCATACAATGAAAACCGACAGGGTATCCCAGAAGTTGGAGTGCATGTGGTTTGCCTCCGCCTTAGATGATCTCTAACGCTGATGTCACACTGAAGTATGAGGTAAGGACTACTACTACCCTTGGACCTTGGGACCCTGCATAATTGTTTGCCATGTGCTCCTTGCACAAAAGGACTGAACAACAGTTTACAGACGTTGGATGCTCTGCTGTCAGTCATCGCATTCTGCTGTCTACATCCAGGCTGAATCTGGGCATATATGTTTCCTTTTTAGGAGTCTGACATTCTCCTTTCCATACTTTGAACAATATCTTCCAGCCACAGTTTAGCATAAAAGGGATTGTCCAAGCCTTCTGAGACAGCAGAAATGTTGCTTGCAATTCTGGTTTCTTTACTGCAGCTGTCTTTCAGGGGAAAATACGTTATTTCCTACTTACTTTCGTAGGGTGAAAATTGATGAATGTGACAAGGGTAAAACAGGTGAATGTAACGGGATGAATTATATGTTTTCTTTCATTGAAATGCAGCTTGCACATCCCATAGCTTTTGTAGAGGCAAGGTATTCTTAGGCACTTAGTGGATGGTGCTTCTGCAGCAGCATTGCCCCATGAGAGTTTTGTGACCATTATATTAATCCTAGCACTTTGCTGTAGTTCAGTGCGTTTGGAGTTGCAGATGGCTGAGAAGTAGTAGTGATTGTTTCCAAAAACTCTTTTCCCCCTTGCTTCTCTCCATTTCACTGACAGGGCTTTACAGAATAACTGCTGCGTGTCTTGCATGTTTCCAGTGCTGGAATGCCCTCAGGAAAGACAGTTAAGAGTCAGTGACCTTCTGCTGAATATTTGTTCCCTCGTGTGTGTTAACTCCCCAGCAGTTCAAAATGAAAACACTTTCTGTCAAGCACATGATACTTGTGTGTTTGAAAAATGGCCAAAGCAAAAGAGGGAAGAGTCTTAAGGAAGAGAAAAGAAGATGGTGATGTTATGGATGATTTAGAAATTTGCATTAAAAGAACTGGAGAGTTCCTCCTTGTCACAGTTTAAACTAAGCTGGCAATCACAACCACGTTAGCCGCTTGTTCACTTCCCTCCCCAGTCCCAAATACGGGAGACAATCAAAAGGACGGGAGAAACTCATGAATTGAGATAAGCACAGTTTGATAAAAGAACAAAATAATACTGATATACCACTACTACTACTAATACATATATATAAAATTGAAATAGAATATAGAATAAAATATACTCAATGCAGTTCCTCACAAGCCCTGTCCTCACTGAGCAGCCAGTCCCAGGGGAAGAGAGAAAAAGGGAGAAAGACCCCCAGAGGTCTCTGCCAAACAGCTGGATGGCAAAAGGCCAAACTAAAAGGAACTCCTAAACAGAACTCCACTGAAATTAAACAGAACTCGAACAGGTCTCCTTCTCCCCCTCTGTCTCCCTAACTGGAAAAATTCCAACTCTACTTGAATATGAAGCATGACGCTAATGGAATTGAATATTCTTATTGATCAGTCTGGATGTCAGTCAGGGTCTGCCACATCTATTCCCCACTCCCAGCTGCTTCACGTCGGGGGGCAGAGAGCTCAGAAGAGTCCTTGGCACCCAGACAACAACTACTGAAAAAACATTGACTCTGTCCTTGGGCGTTATCTTCTTGTTCTCAAACTAAATCTGAACAATGACCATACTAGCTACAAAAAAGAAAATTAACTCACTTTCAGTCAAACCAGCACACTCTTATTCATCACCTAGGCACCTCCTTAATGCATCTTCTGCACTTCTCTATATATGGTAGATGTGAAAGGAGGTAGGGAATATGATTGGGCACAGACAAAGAAGACAAAGGAAGATGGTCCTTATGATAATTTTGGTAAAGTGTTTTTGGACAGACAGCATTAGTAATTTAAAAGTTTATTTGCTCTGCCTTATGCTGCTCGCTGTGTTCAGCAGAAAACAAGCAAGGGTGGAAATCAGTGGCAGCCAGGGAATAATAGACAGAAGAGAACTCCAGTCAGGGAGTTACGGACACGGGAGGACTCCAAGTAAGTGAGAGACTCAGAGCTGAAGTAGTCTCCTCAGCAGCTTACATGTGAAGTGGTCAAGATTTTTATTTTTACTCTGTCTGTTCTGTGGGGAAATACGTTTATATTTCTTCTAACCATGTGATTGATGGGAGGACAGCCATTTTTTTTGTTGCCTGTCAGCCTTCTTGGCAAACTTTGATCTGATAGCTCAGCTGCTTATCAAACAACTAAAGCTTTTTAAGAAGATGAAGCAAGGAGGGCCATCTGAGTAGCCGTATTTAGGTCATGGTTTCCTTTTGCATGTAGAGGGAAGTTTTTAAAGAAGTATTCTTCGTGCCTTAATCTTTTTTTTCTTTCTCTTGTTTCCCCCTCCTCAGTCTGTTGGTCCATTTCTTTTCTGGCATTCAGACATGATGGGTTTATACCAGGGTTTCAGGAGTCTGCATGTAGTTTGGCTGATGAAACATGACTGTCTGACTGTCCCAAGCTGTCTGGAAATGCATGAAGAGGTGGAGGAACGGTTTGGGCAGGGGGTTGCTCCCTGTGGCATAGGTGATGTGCTGCAACACGTTTGTATGTCCAAACTCACACAGTATTGTTCACCACCAGCGTAGAAACTTGAAATAGATTCAAAACTGCCCAGGAAAGCACAGAACCTTCTGCAAGCCAACTTCCAGAAGCTTTTTAAGCCAACACTTGGGATGTTAATGGTGCATCACACCTTACACATCCTCCAGTGTTTGTTTTTGCACAAGGAATCTGTTTTGACTAAGGCTAGCTTGTCTCTATTACACTCTTGTCACTGTCCAAGCACCATTTTCTTAAAATGGAGTGGCCAGCCCTCAGAAAATTATGTGCTGTTCAGCTGCCTAACTTAACCATAAATGCGTATTTGTTGCAAAGTCACAGAGGATTAATACAACTCCTTTTCTCAACATACCAGCATTATGGCTGTGAAGTCAATGACTATATGAAGTAATCTTGAGTGCCTTCCTCATATCCATTCCTCACACCCACCAAAGGTAGGACCAACAGTCCTCATGCTACTTTAATCATGTCCCATTTTGTTGCAGTATTACATATGTGCCAGCAGAAAATTTAGACGAGTACAGGGCCAGTTTGGGACAACAGACAGAGGGAGCTGTGCCACTTGAACTTTTTCCTTCACATACTGTCAGGTGAGTCAAAAGACTTAATGTTTTCTCCCATAGGGCTCTCAGACGTAACTCTTTCCATACACTTGGCACAGCTGAGAAAGATAAGTTTTATTTTAGAAAAGCTGAAAGATGGATGATTTTATTCAGACCAGCAGCTATTACACTGAAAAGCTGTTCAGAACATGATTTTTGCTTTGACTAGCAATTTTTTTTGACATGTTTGCAATGCTGTTTAATAGGTGTTTGGTCTACCCCAAAAGGAGATTGAACCTGCCTCATCCTAAACATCTCTTAAATACCGTGCAATTTAATTTATGTATTGTCACAAATACTCAGTGCTTCCGATGTGGGAATTTGGCATTTATGGTCTCTCCAAAACATATAGTGGAAAAAACAAATTATGCTGTCTTTTTCCTTGATTTTTGAAAATTTGTTAGTTATAGGCCAAAATATTCAAAGTAACTATTAACTTCTGTTTTCTTGAAATTAATGTCTAAAAGCAGTAGCTGTTTTTTAATGTCACTGTTGTAATTTCTTCCATTTTGGAAACAATAAGTAACTACCTTCAGCTTTGACTTGATTCTAGTTCCAAAATACAATCTTCTGTGGTTGTCAGTTGATAGCGACTGATTTACAGAGATAAGTGGACAGGGAATCCTCCAATGCTATATCTATTCTAGTAGACATCTGAAAATAAGTTTTTTACATGAATCCTGTCTACTTATTCTAATGCTGGCATGGTGATCCAGTACATGAAGTTTTGCAGTGAAATCTAGCTATTAGGTGGGTTCTTTAAAAATTAATTTCTTGTTCCTCTCCGTCAGTAGGGAACTCCCAGAGCTTCCAGAACGTGAAGAGGGGGAGGGAGAAGAGAGTGAACTTCAAAATGCAGCTTTTACTAACTGGAACCAGCCTAGAAAGTAAGTGCAGATCTAGTTGTGCAGTATAAAATCTAATCTGCAATTCAAAAATTTTGCACTTTGTAATATATTTTAAGAGGAATAAGGAAACAACAGAATTGCTGCACTTTTGTATATTGTGCATTGCAGGAGTAATTCACTGTTGATTTTTACTGCCATTAGTCTGGATCCCTGCAATCTAGCAGTTCCTTGGTTGCTTTATGCTTTAGCAATTTGTCCTTGTAGGCTGACTCTCTGGAAGCCAGTAAGAAGAGATGAAGAGAAGGATTCAAAGTTTTGATTAGAATCCAAAATTAAGTGAACAGTAGACACAATTACAGACTTTCTGAGCAATTCAGTAGATAACTCCTGACAAAACTTTCCAAGGAGGAGTTATTTCTGAATGTTTTTAAACCATTCTGCAAATCCAGGTATCTTCAGAGTGCAGCACTGTCATAATCCCAACAGATTTTATTTTAGTCCTTGTTTTGTCACGACAGAGTTGAACTCTGGAGAGAGCCCAGCAAGTCACTGGGGATCAGCATTGTTGGAGGACGAGGGATGGGGAGCCGCCTGAGTAATGGAGAAATGATGAGAGGGATCTTTATCAAGCATATCCTGGAAGACAGCCCAGCTGGCCGAAATGGAACGCTGAAAACTGGAGATCGGATCGTGGAGGTACAAGCCAAGTGCCTTTTGCTTGCAATACCCCCAGCATCTCAGGAGACACTGAGATGGATGTGTGGTCGTGGCCCAACAGCTGTGTAATTGCTCCAGCTGGCACCATTTGAGCCATACAGAGCGTAGTACCATCTGCTGATGTTTGTGCGCAGACAGCTTTAGGTTGAATATACATCCTAAAGCATAGATGACTGACTATGTGAGCAGGAATCTACAAAGCCTGCAGTTCTACCTGCCTGTTTTAAAGCCAGAATGTGTAGGAAAAAGCTTAAGTTTGGTGAAGCTGAAAGATTTTACCTTTGTGTATTGGATAGCAACAGGAGTGGCCAGTGAATAGCAAATCATGCAATTGCCAAGCTTGTTTCCCCTTAAAGAATCTTAATCAGATCACATAATTTTTGTGCATCTTGTGCAGGAATTAAGGGAGATAAAATTTGTTTCCTGGTGACATGAAGAATGCTGGATTTGATCCAGAGGAAGTTAAGAGCATTGTGCCCATGCCTGAGGGTAGGGTAGCCAGTGGTGTTTCAGGGACGGATTTATCTAGATTTCTTTTACGCTTGGCCAATCCTGTGCTCATGCAGCTGCTTCAAGGTATTGAAGAGTGAACATTCTGAAAGGAATGTGTAATCCTGTGATGATTATCAATAAGTCAGTCATTACCCCATTTTCAGTGTCAGACCATTAGGAACTGCACTCGTTTTTACCTGCTGGATGTCCTAAGCTGGCTGTCCATCAGTAAGAGCATAACCAGCAGGGTGATGGAGGTGGTGATGCTCGCCTGGATCAGACTGGGCTTGCTTTAAATTGCAGTTTACTGTCTGCCACAAGGGCCATATGAAGGCTCTTGAAGTAATACCTTAATGTAGGCAGCACTTTCTACAACAGGGTGGAAGAGTTTCCAGTGTATAACAAGTTCAGAGGCAGAATTTTGCTTTATGGCCACAAAGTTAAAGAACATTCATTATGTGTGAATACTTGGATTTTTGTGTGATTGCCTCTGACAATGATGCTTGCAGAAGTTGGAGTAGGTGAGTGAAATTAAGTAACTAATGTTTTATTAATGTGACTGTTTATGAATAGATTACTTCGGTTTCTCAAGTTGTGGCATATCTAGGCTTTTCTCTCTGCTACTGCATACAGTATTTCAGAGAGGGAATTGGAGACCCTTAGTGTTATTGTTCAGTTCCTCATAGGTTTAGAAGTTTCTCAGGTTGTTTTTGTTCTCTCTTTATTTACGTTGGATGGTAGAGTTAGTTTAAAGGGTAGGGGTAATCCTCATTATATAACTTCGTGTGCAAGAATTGCCACTAACAAATAACCTTTCCATGTTAGCTTCTGGCTTTTATTGTGGTCGTTGTGACAATGCTTTACTGATGCTAACTTCACCATAATATGGTTCTTGTCTGGATTGCAAGGCAACAACCTGTTTTACACACCAGTACATAAGAAGGCATGAAGAAAAGTGACCAGAAAAAAAATTGTCCTTAGCCATCCTTTGTAAATGCTTTATTCTGGAAGAAAGCTTTTCAGCTCTGACCTAAAAATTTGACTTCTAGGTAAATTGTCTAGAAGATAAAATTGGTCTTACCAAAAAAGAGTGAAAAAAGGAAAAAAGTACACTGTACTGACATAATACTCTATAATGAAAGACCCTACAGCACCTAACAAGTTTCAGTTTGTAAATCTCATAAAGTCCTGAGAGGTAGGTAATTCTCAGACAGGACTTACAGGAAGCGATATTTGGCAAATGCTATCACTATCCTCAGATTACTTTATCTCTTCTTATTGTCATATCTCTTCTGTTGCATTGCCTGTGGAAAAATTCATGGAGCCTGAACCAAGAATGTTGAAAAACCTGTTTTTGAAACCATGGAGAATATTTATTTGATGTCCTTTCAGTGCTCTTGGAAATCTCAAAGCTGTGTGTGTGAGACCTCAGGCCAAGTCAGTAGAAACCAGTAACAGAGGTTTGGGCTTAGGTTTTAGTCAGAGCTCCCTAACCAAAAACCAAAGCTGACTCATGGTTCTTGTAGCTTCTTGCAATGTTAAGATGAGGCCTTCCAATTACAGGTGGATGGAATTGACCTCAGAGATGCCAGCCATGAACAAGCTGTGGAAGCCATACGGAAGGCAGGCAATCCTGTAGTCTTTATGGTACAAAGCATTTTAAGCAGACCAAGGGTAAGCATAAAGCATATCAGAAGAGATGTAATACCTAGTAATAGATGAAACTAATGTTCAAGGTGGTGGTGTTTGGGAATGGGATACTTAATCCTGAAAGTTCCATGTCAGCTATTGTAGGAACAAAGATTTGATTTAAGTATTATTTCCATTTAGAATGAAATCGATTTGGATTTGGAATTACCCTCCAGCACGCCGTCCTCAAACTATTTTGAAAAGCCTCAAGAAAGATAATTTGTTGGGGGGCAGAGTAGGAGTCTTAACTAAAACCAGCTATTAGAGATTGACAGCATGTCTGAGGAGCGCATGCAGGAATACAGCACCTGTTAAAAAATTCATTGGACATTAATGAAAGGACTTAGAAGTACACGGAAGTTTTCCGTCACTAAGCTGCATGGACATTGCAGAGAAAAGCTTCTGAGCTTTAATATAAGTTGCTTGCATCACTAGAAACTAAACTTCCTCTTTGTAGAATTTGTGTAAGCTGCATGTTTATTTACTAGTTGTCTCATAACTCTTGTTCCCCAGCCAGAGTCTCTTTATAGCCCTTCTTCAGCTTCTGCTCACTGTGGGCAGAAAACTACTAACCCATTTTATCATCAGTCATCTAAGGTAATGTTGCATGAAAAAACTCTATTGAACATTGGTTATTGATACTCAAGCTACTAAAATAAGGCTTTTTCATTTGCTGTGATGTGAACAAAATTTCCACTGCTGAATGTTTAGGCCAGTTTGGGGTGGGAATGATGCCGTTACTTTATCAGAATTTATTTAGAGAATGCTTCTCTACTCTTTTTAATTGTAGTTCTTTGTTCTTCTTGTTTTCCAGTTATTAAGCTTGTTGGTTATTTCTGCACTGTTTATTAACAAACCCTTGTTTCTCTGTAAGCAGGAACATTTGAAATGCTCTTACTGTACACGTGATTTGTGTTGTGATCTTCGTAAATGGCATTATATTTATTGTCTTTTTTGAAACTTGCATCTGTACTTCATAATAAGATCCTAAAAGAGAATTTCCTGCCTTCATTCGTGTGCAGTCATCCAGATAGCTAGCTGCCTGCACACAGTAGCTATATTTAATATGGTACCACTGTGTATTTAGCAAGGCAGTCAGTTTCAAGTGATGCTAATGAGTCAGTTTCTTTCCCCTTTCTTTTCTTCAGGCTGCTGAAGTTGTTAAAGAGATCTTAAGTGCACTCGAAAGTAGGCCAAATAAAGTACTCCAGAATAGCCCAAATAAAGCAAGCAGGCTGTGAAAAACTAGTTGATATATCGTTTTGCTAGCAAGCAGTTATCCATCAAATCTGTGTTTCATACTATACTCCTCTGAGTATTTCTGAGTAAGAATTAGTCTGTCACCATGGTTATGGATAATTTGTAGCGTTACAGCATTATGCTGTATGAAATGCTTGCTTTCTTTCTGATACCTTTGCATCCTGGACACATTAATAAAGCGCTGAACACAAGTTAGTTGAAAAAAGAAAAAAAAAAAAGGAAGGTAAAATAAATCCTGTTATTTTAGGGTTTGTTTTTGGAAAAAAACCAAACAAACAAGGAAACAAAAAAAACCAGCAAAACAAAACACCACCACAACAAAAAACCCCAAACTTCTAACAAACAGAAAAAAACAAATGAACAAACAAAAACCAAAACCAAAACAAACAACAACAAAACAGTAAAAGGAAAAATAGCCTTTATTTTAGTATTTGCTTTTAATATCCTAGACTGCAAGAAAGCATGCTTCATGCACACTGTTTAATACCTAGCTGTTTAGGCAAACTCAAATGCTCCATATTTTATCACAGTAGTCGGGTCTATTAATACAATGCTGCTGTATGGATTACAATTTGAGCTAGCAGTAGTGTTTTAGGTGCTATGCCATTGTTACACAAAATGTAAAAGGCAAGATTTTGAATTACTGTGGCTGATCTTTTGTTTTCTCTTTTACTAGGATTCCACTGTTTATATTCAAAATGTTTGTGATGCTTATTTTAGTTGCCTAAAATTTCATCAAGATAAAATTTAAAAATTTTATATAGATGACAAATGTAATAGTTAAAGTGTAATAGGATCATTGCACTAGCAAATTCCTTTTCCCAGACTTCTCTTTGTTAAAGTCAAATCGAATGTGAATCACATGTGTAAACAGAAAGTCTTGTTGTACTCTAGGGAAACTGCCTGTTGACTGAGTGACTCGCCAGTGAAGAAACTTTGTTCATACACAGCTCTGCTTTCTTGTGTCTGAAGATGCTATAGAACTAAGACATATATTATCTTACCAGATTACATTACCTTTTGTTTTGCAGAATGAGATGAGGATAAATGTTTAAGGATGCATTTTCTATTTTCAGGAGTATTTAAAATACCAGAATTTTGAAACAGCAACATATATCTGGATTAAATTACCATTATATAAATGTATCAGTTGATGCTACGAGCCTTTCACATTCTTTTCCACTTATTATGCTTCTTATTTTCCAGGAGTGTTAAACTTACGGCCCTTAGAAATTGAGGCAATTGCCAGATGGGTACACCTAGTGTAGAAATTATTTTTAAGTATACACCAAGCAGTATTTTCAATATAGCATGCAAAATCAGAGTTGTCCCCTCTTTATTAAACAGGTTCTGATCTCAAATAGATTACAGTATAAAATCATATACTTTAATTTTGTCTAAATAGAAAAACTCTTTTTGTGTTAAATAATAATAAAAAATACCTTATATTGTTTAAGGAGGAATTAAATTCTGTTGAACTCAGAAAGTTAATAGATGCGTGCACACACATACAAAGTGATCTGTAAAAGTTATTATTAGATATTAAGTATGTTTAGAGATGCCTAATAATATTAAACCTCCTCTTTTGTAAGTTCACAGTGAGTGTGTTACCACAAGAGGTAAATCAAATTATGACAGTCTGTGGTTTTAAAAATAAAACTAAATCTACTGCATTATTACAAACGATTTTGTTTATTCTAATCCAGAAATCCACAATTTTATAATTAATTAATGCCTAAGAGTATCCAAGAAGCTGAGATGCTTGGACAAAATTGTACAAATAGCAGAGCAAGTAAATTTTCTGTTGTTTGTGCTGCTGAATTCTGTACTTCATGCACTTTGTGTACTAGAACAGGTATGAGGATCGGTGCTTTTCCTCTACGCTCTGCTAACCATAGCTGATACAAACATGGAGCAAATACAGTTTTGCTCATTTTCACGTCTGTAGCAAAGTGCAGGAAGCAGACCTTTTTTGGTTATCTCAAACTGCTAAAAGTATGTTTTATTTTATGAGTCACAATGGGTTCATTTAAAAATGTTTTTGCTTAGTTTCTGTTATGTTTTCTTTTTAGAACCCTTCCCTGCCTTTCCCACAGAACAGTGTTTTCTGTAGGCCAGCTCTCTTCAGCAGTACTAACCCGTTTGCTGATTCTTCTCAGTTCAACATTAACAAGGTCGGATGATGACACCCCATCATCTTTTGACTCACAAAACATTATATGTGTCCTTTTTTGCTGTTAGTGTCTCTCTGCATTTAAATTATTTTATATCAGTTTGGGTAAAATATTTTGCTGATGAGAGTGAAAATTCTGTGTAGTTAATTAAAATGACCCAGACACGCATGCACATAGGAAGGTTTTGAAGAAGTATAAAAATGCCAGCTCCATTAATCATAACTACTGATTCTGATCTAATCAGAGGTACCAAAGGAGTAGGCTCTCAACTACAAAATCAGTCCCTGCAGTATATCTTAAAATATCCACCTGAGTTTATACTCTCTCATCAATGTGAGGTGTTTTGCTGCTATGTACTTCATTATCTTTTTATGTGGTTTGGACTTTCCAGCTTTGAGATCTCTTTTTTTCTTTTTGCATGAAAAAAAAAAACATCGGCAGTGTTCATTTATGATGCTGAAAATATTTTACCTCTGCTTCTTCAAAATGCTTTTAATGCGCTATGAACAGGATGGTGATATCTTTGGAAATACGAAAAAATTAGATTCTGGTTTTTGTGGTTAGTGCTTACTGCATGTTATTCGTATTGGGAACAGAGTTAACTTTTAACAAAATAATAAAAGCTTAATTCTTATGTGCATGCATTTCTGATTTAATAAAATAATTTCTAGCTCATTATACATCTTGGGAGTGATTGTGCCGTTTGTCTGTTTTCCCATATTGTCAAATATATCAAATGTACAATGAATGTTTATAATATGATATGTATAATTGCATGTGTGTTTTTTAAATCTGTCTTTGTATTTGTGCAGTTCTGAGGAGAGGGAGTAGAAGCATGACATAAATGCCAGCTTGTATTTTCTGTGTTTTCTGAAGTGTTTCTGAAAAAAGTTACACATATTTTTAGAGAAAACCTAATGTTTTTGCTGAGAAAACCTAATGATTTTGCAGTTCATGCATAGTTTCTTTTTTTCTTTTTAACGTTGGAATAAGAATGTTTGCTTCTGCTGAACAAAGGTTCATGTATAGTAAGAAACTTTGCTGAATCAAGGTCCTTAATAACCCCTTGAATACTTTTGTCCATTTATAAATGGACTTAATATTAAGTTGCTACAGTTAGCGAAATGAATCCATAATTGCAAATCAGTTATTCGTCAATAATGCCGTGTGTTGCCAAAGGTACTGTAACATGTGGATTGCTGTTTTCTGTTACTGTAGGAGGTATCGAATCCAATTAGGGTTACCTTCCGTTGTTCCCCAACTAACCCTTTTGCTCCCACACCATTCAAGGTTTGTCTTGATTCCAGTGAGTGGGTCCTACCGTATGTGTGCTGTACATTTGTACATGGCCTGTGATACCTTCGGGGGTGTTGCTTCTTCCTCCACCTGTGCCTCCTGTGTTGAAAGTGATACTGCTCCAAAATTGCTGCCATTTTTAATATTTGCTTGGCTGTGATCAGAGTGACCCTGGTAGCCCGATGGGTTCATGCAGTGCTCGATGCTTTGCATTGGAAATGAAATACTGTGCCACAGCACGCTGAAAGTATTTCATGAGTTAAAGCGTTTTAGGTTTTGTGTGTGTGGCCCGATTCAGGGAACAAAAAGTCTTATGTGTGTGTAAACTGCGGGGTCCAGCTCCTGCTGCTGACAGTGCATGCGTGGCAGGCTGAGTTCTGGAGGCATTGTAGCACCCTTTCTACCGTTCTCACAACGGAGCCTTGCTTTTACTTCCATTTCAGCATTTCCTTAAATACCAGACATGTTCAGATTTATGTGCACATACACAGAGTTGCAGAAATAAGCATTTTTTTGTCAATCAGATTATGGTGGCTGCAGTTTGTAAGTGCTCATCTGTCAAAATGTAGCCATACATCAACATTTTATAAATCTTATAGAGTTCCTTGACAGCAAGTTTTTGTTCTTTTTAGTCATGTTTTCTTTAATTTTGTGAAGTTCTTTGATACTGCCGTTTACTGAGAGTATCACCAAAGTGATATGTTAATTTTGGTTTTAAAAAACAAAGACTACTGTAAGGTCTGCTGATCTGGTCTGCTCTCACACTGTATTTCTTCGTTTTTTTCAGTGTGTTATGTTGCTTTCTACTTAAAACACTAGAAGCACTCTGAAAAATCTGTGTTTCTGGAAGTGCTCTCTCTTTCACCCCTCCTTGAAGTAGAGATCTGTCACCAGCTTTTCTCTATGGTGGATACATGAATTTTTTATTATGAAAAGTCACCTTGAATGTTATTATGTAGTATTTCCACCCTACTCTGATTCTGATGGGTAACAATGTCTCTGGTAGAATTTCACTGCTTCAGTGGAGGTTTATGTCTGCCCTGTAACTATTAGCATGGTTTAGAGTGTAATTGGCATACAGTGTAAATACTCCCTGCATGAAGTTTAGTGATGCAATGTATCACCTCAGCAGGATGTCGTTGTCTCAGATTTGAAGTACAGATCAATGTGACTGATACGATACAAAAAATCACATGGCATTTTTTATATAAATGATTGGCTTGGATTCCATATTGCAACTTCCCACACTTTTTAACATTTAATGACTTCTTAGTTAAGCTTCTAGAACAAGTTCCCAAATGAAAGGAAAATCTTTTTCAAAGAGAAGCAGAATGAGAGAACTGAAATAGGGCATTTGCATTTTCTTTAAGTCTTTGGCGTATACAGAGGATGAAGGTAGCTTACTTTCCCTGGGAGATGGGACATTCCTTAAATCCCAGTATGACTAAATTGGTAACTTTCTATGTTTTTTCAACACCTTCAATTTAAATCACATTTAAGTTTTCCAAGGTGTATGTTGTTATCCATTTCACTGTTGCCTCTGATGAAGAAATTGTCTCAGTGTTTTTGGCACCCAGAGACACCATCTGAGATATTGTCTTCAGACTTTTGCTAATGGAGGCAATGAAAGCTGAAATGGTGAGAACAGGGCTATGAATTTAGGGCAACATCTGAAAATCCTAGTGCTGGAAAAATACTTGGTTTTCATCTGAAGTTTTTGTTGTTTACATCAACAGCTGATCTGCCAAGTATCAAAGTCTCTTGGGCATGCATAAGCTTCAGAATGATGATATTCAGACCTGAGTTTCTTGCCTGCATGTTTACTCTGAGCAAGCCAAAATAATATAAATTATGATCACTTAGGGAAATCCCTGATGAGAGTCGACTTTCCTCAGAGAAACTAGCTTTAATGAAGGCTTGCCAGGCTGTGGATTTTGGCTTTTAACCATTACATTGTGGTAGTCGTGTTTATACTATTCACTTCTTGTGAATGTGAATATACCATATACATCAAGACCAGAAGTATTTTTCTCCTTTGTGGTTTAATCTGTATCCTCCTTTATTTGATCTCCCCGTGCAGCTTACAGAAGACCAGTAAATTAATACTAAAAAAGTCTAGTTACTGTAGATTTCTTCTGTTATTGTATGTTTCATTTTGTTTTTAAATTGTCCCTTCAGTTAATAGGCTAGTTATTTTCTTTTTTCTGGAGGCAATTTTGAAAGCATTTCCCTTTCCTCCTTTTTGGTTTCCAAAGCATATCATAAGAAGAAATTATATGCCATGGCTTTTAAAAATAAAATGAAGTAGAAATCTTTTACAAATACAGCATTAAAAAAAAAATCTCTGGAGTCTTCTTAAGAGACTTTTTCTGAAATGTGAAGTGGCACATAAAACTTTACTGAATTGGGCTATTATTGTGAGTTCTGTTTGCTTCTGAATACGTTTTGGAGTGATGTTATCTCTTACCTTGCCTGGTGTTTGTTTCTATCTTTGATATCTTGCAGCCTTTCTGTGCAGTGTTATTCATTTAGAATTCCAGCTGCTTGGTATTTAAATGTCAAAGCCATAGTCATTGCAATTTCAACATTTTTGTATACTAGTTTGTCCTACACAGAGTCTGCAGCTGCTCAACCACTGCATTTTTCTTATTCTCCACAGGCATTCAATCAGTCCGATTTAGAGCCAGAAAAGACTTCGCATTGTAACTTGCCTCTGCCCCCTCCTCCAGCATTTTCAGGAATGAGCTGTGATGTTGCACTGTCATCTTCTAGCACAGTCCCAGAGGATGTGGAGAAGGAGGATGAGTTTGGTTACAGCTGGAGTAAGTTTATCCTGTATGATAATGTTTGAAAAATTGAATGTTGAAGTGGCCCTGTAGCAGAAGACACGGGTGGTCCCCCTTGAGCTAGTTCATTCTCATGTGCTTCATGGTTTGGGTGTTAAGTGTTGCTGTCAGGTTTCAGTTGTACTTGGCCAGATGCACATGGCGGAAATAAAACTAATTTTTTTCTTCATTGCACTCCGATCTCTATTTCCTTCCATGATCCATATTCACTATTTCGCATGTAGGACTGCTGGAAGAATTTCAGCGTAGTCTAGGTAACTGATGGCAGCAATTGATGTGATAGCTTCTGTTACCTTAAGTTGTAAGTGGAGAGAAGATTATTGCCTTTTTTTGGTGTCTTTTTCTTAAGAGAAGCTTTAATGTTTTCTGAAGGTACAAGAAAGCAAGGAAGTAGAAATACTGTTATAAATCACCTAAGGATTAGCTAAGATAAAGTGTGTTGTACACTTAAAATTATCCTAACCGTTTTGGGGTTGTTCAGTTAGATACTGCCCACTGGACACTGATCTTGATTCTCTCAGTGACTTGTGAAACTTTCTAATGTAAATCCAACCTCTGCTGCCCACACTTTTACATTTAGAAAAGATCATGCAGCGCTATGGAAATCTACCAGGGGAGCTACACATGATTGAGCTGGAAAAAGGAAGGACAGGTCTGGGACTTAGTCTTGCTGGTAACAAAGACCGATCCAGGATGAGTGTCTTTATAGTGGGAATTGATCCAAATGGAGCAGCTGGCAAAGATGGCAGGTTACAGATTGCAGATGAGTTACTAGAGGTGAGTTTTTGCAATTTTTACTGAAACTCAAACGAACTGACTTAAAATGCACTAAAATATTATATTCTTGCTGCATTATAGGTGTTCTTCAGTGGACTTTGAAATCTCCAAGTTATCCAAGTTGACATCACTGTGCTATCACATTTTCATTCTGGTGTATGCCAAATAGTGGCAGCAGGGACTTTTTTTTCCTGGTTATAGTAGTACTAAGGAAAGGGATGTGTGTATTTTAAATGAATAAAAATGTGAGATGACAGGAGTTTCGGGGTTATGGAGATGTATGGAAGGGGAATGTGTTGCAGACCATGCAAAATACTGAAGTCCTCTATTCCATCTGTTTGTGGAGTGCTCCAAACTTTCTAATTACTTCTCGATCTACTGGAAGTGTGATAATATCAGAATATTTTTGTTGTGTGACATATAAAATGGAAATTAAGATGGAGAAACAGGAACAGGTCCATTTGTATTGTAGACTTTAATTTCATTACACTCTCAGTCTGTTTTCTAGTGGCTTTGTGTAATTTCAAAACTGTAAGTGGAGGTATTTGAGGATGCAGTGGGGAGATGGTACAGGGAGGGAATGGTAAGACTGAACAAAGGTTGAGGGAGACACTGTGAGATTAAACGATGTAGGCTGGCAGTCGCAGACTAGGAGAGAAATTAAGGGATTTTTGGCACTGTGGACCTGGTCTCGTGGAGGGACCTGTGAGCTGCAGACTCCGATGTTGCCTGCTAGATAATTCTCTTGCATCAGTTAAAATCTGTTGTTAAAGCCTTGATGTTGTAGATGCTGAGTGTTTTCAGAAGACATTGAGACACATCAGACTGAGTCTGCTCTCGTTTGATTGCTTGCTCACTGTCCACACAATAAACCTACAAACTGATGCCAAGAGATTGTCTGAACTGCTTACGAGAGGACACACCTGAGGTTGCTCATGTTCTCAAGTAGCTGCCCATCAGCTGTGGTGGACCTGCCCCATCTGCCAGCTGACAGCCTGACCATGGTTCTTCACAAGCCCATGGCAAACACTGGAAGTAGTGCTGCATCTGTCACTCACTGCTCACTGCTTCTCTACTTCTGTTATAGTAGTACTACCTCGGTGTGTGTTGCATTATTTTTTCCTTTGTGTAGGTCCAAGCTATGCTTTTCCAATAATTCAGTTTTCTTAGAGTGGATTTGTGCACTGCAGTTTTACATTTCCAAGAACAAATGCAACTAATAAAATGGGAGTGAGTAATGGCCTTAGGCTGCAAATTCATGCTCCGATCGTATCTGAATCATAGGAGCTTCAAGGGGTTTCAGTGAGTCTGCTCTGCCAAATGAAGATAATGATTGTCAGGTCAGATCTTCAGATTGTAAATGCACCGGTGTCTAGACTCCTGTATATAAAGTGCCTGGCTCAGACCTGAAATTTGATAAATAATAGCAATCTCATTGCTAGATAGAGGCGGTTCATTTATTTGTATGGTTAGAATTTCGATGGCCCTGCTTTATCAGCACATTGGTCATGAGGTGATCAATGGCAAGCGGAAGAGATGAAGTGCCAGGTCAACTCAGAAAATTGCACTTTTAGCACTGTGACAGTGTTAGTCTGAAATCAAACTATAAGGTTTTACTCGAAGAAGGGAGTGAAAGCAGGACACAACATACTCAGTTATTGTAGTATGATTTCTGCTTTAGCCAGTGATGTAGGATAATGGAGTTTTTTAAGGCTTAAAAATCAGTTTAAGTGTAAAGGAACTAATATATTTTGAGAGGTAATTGGTACCTTCCTTTTTATAGATAAATGGGCAAATACTCTATGGAAGAACTCATCAGAATGCTTCGTCAATAATCAAATGTGCACCATCTAAAGTAAAAATAATCTTTATCAGGTAAGTTCTGGTTAAAGGTTTGGCTAATAAGGTTTATTTTTAATCTTCTTAAGTTTTGCATAGAGTGTTTCTGTTTTATTTTTAATTTTCTTAAGGTAGTTGTGATTTTGAACCAGTTCTTAGTGGTTAAATATGTCTTGAGTTTCTTGTTTAGATATTTGCATTGTGAGAGAGAGAGATAAAAAGTAAAAGAAAGTGCTAGACTTAAACTTCTAAGAGTATGATGCTGCATTACTACATTCTTACTACATTTTTTAACTTAATCTATTGTAGAAATAAAGATGCAGTAAATCAGATGGCTGTTTGCCCTGCAAAGTCAGTAGAGGCTTCACAGTGTACTTCAGGGACACTTCAACATCAAGAGGTAAAGTAAACTTTTTTTTTCTTATTTGACTCAGATACTAATATTGTTCTGGAGAGAGGAGTGCCCTGTCTTCTTAGCAAATGCTACAAAATAAAAAAATAATGAAGGGGGAAACAAATTAGATTTCACTAAATCTGCTAAATTTAGTACAGTTGCACTCAATTCTGTTTATGTTGATCTAAACTAAAGGAAATCTAACATTCCTGTGAATATGGTTATAGCAGTTTAAATGAATCCAGAAAAGAATTGGACCCACTTTAAATGTTTGTGTGCTACTTCATTTTGATGGCAAATGTTGAATATTGTTGCTCACAGTTACATTTTCATTTTCTGTTAGATTGATAGCAGTGCTGCAAACTCCAGTGTATGTTCTGACTTGAGTTCATGTAAAAACATCCAGTATGTGGAACTCCCTAAGGTATGTGCTGAAAATTCAGTTTAGATCAGCCATGTTTGTATTCCCCAGCGTGCTTTTTTGTAATGGAGTCCCTCCTATGACAAACAAACTTTGTCCTGTACTTACTGTAAGTAGGAATAGAGATTTCTAGAGGTCTTCTCTTTCTATTTGTGAATGGACGCCAACGCTTTCCTGATGACCGTCTTTGGAAATCTCATGAGTCTCTTTAACTTCACCTAAGTTTGCTAATTGCTGTGTGTCTCTGGAAGCAGTCACTTCTTATCCTACTTGCAAAGCTTTTAGTAACCAGCTGCTGGTGGTGTCCTCAGGTAAAATCATTGCCTTGGGTGTTCAAAATAAATGAATTAGCAGATTATAAGCACCAAATCCCTCCGAACAGCATACATGTTTAGCAGAAATTGTGCAGCTGGGAGAAAATGGCTAGGTGTTCTGAAGCTGCTAAATGAGGATGGAAAAGTTGCTGATTCTTCCTATTGACACGGAGAAGACAGTTGCATTCAGTGGGTGTAAGGATAGGCAGTTGCAAACTGTTGGTAAGTTTTTCTCCTTGGAAGGCATCTAGCTTTCCATTATTAGCCAGAAGAATAAGTTATAGATGATGGTATCTGCATGATTTAATTCTAGATGAAAGCATTAGGGAAATTTCACTCTGCTACAAACATTTAATAATTAATTGTAAAGAACGTATATTATTCAATCCTCTGCATTTTCCACTCCTGTGTATATTTTTTCTGTGTTTTCAAATAATTAATTTAAGCTTTATCATGAAGTTTTATTTACCTCCGTTTGTAGTTTCCAAATATTTTGTGTTTCTTAGTCCTGTTTATGAATTTAACAACGGAATCACAATTGACCTTGTAAGTTTCAAATTAGTGGATTTGAATTTAGAAGTTTTTCAGATTTATCTTGGTAGCCATTATGTTGTCTGTAGGTTGGCAAAGCCTATTTCAGAAGTCGATTAGTTTAAAACAAAATTATTGATGCGTTGTGAACACTTGTGAACACACATAGTTGATGCATTGTGAACACATTGTGAACACACATAAACTTTAGTTTATGTCTGAAGGCTTCACCGGTCTTTAGTGAACATATTCCAACATTTTGATAAACACAGTACCTCACCACTTGCATTTTTCTGTTTGCCTCAGGATCAAGGAGGTTTGGGAATTGCCATTAGTGAAGAAGACACAATTAATGGAGTAGTTATTAAGAGCTTAACAGATCATGGTGCAGCAGCGAAGGTAGGAGAACATTTAAAGTCTAAATAAGGAATGGGAATGTTTTTTGGAGTGGCATCCAGAGCTCATATTTTTTATTCTGTATTGTTTCTAGGATGGACGAATCAAAGTTGGAGATCAGATCCTGGCAGTGGATGATGAAATTGTTGTGGGATATCCAGTAGAAAAGGTGCTTCTGAAGTATCAGCAACATTACAGAAATCACACCACTTAATGTAGGAGGTGATTGTGTCTTAAACAGACCAGTGTGGTTTTTACGACTACACCCTGACTTCATTTTCAAAGCTGGCTAAAAACCCAAAGATCCGCAGGCATTTTCTCAATAAGGAAACTACTGCAGAATAAGCTAAAGCCTGAGTTTAAATCTCAGCTGCTATTTTACAATAATGCGCTACATGAATTGTCTACCTCTGTGCTACAAATGTGATTTTTTTTTCCATGTGGTTCAGATCTGATGGCTGAAAGACACTTATTTGTGAGATAAAAGCTATGAACTGTCGCTTAATAATGACTCTTCATAACTACTCCACTTTAAAAGTATTAGAACTAGTAAAATTAGTATGTGTAAATTGACACGTGTGAGTTGCATCAGTGGTAAATCAGGTGATAAACTTTGCTTATATATGGGGAATGTCTCTAATAATGACCTCTTTGTATTCCAAGGCTGGTATTTCAGCCCTTTTGAGGAAACTCTCTATTCCTAAATAACAAGATTTATTTCTAACTTCTAGCTCTGCAAACTCAGTTTGGCTTCTGTAATGAATCAAGGACGGCTTTTTACTAGCACGTACCTTGCTACCAAGAAAAGTGATTCTCTAGGCATGAGAAGATCACTTTCTGTTTGTTAAAGGGCATTAGGAAAGCATACATCTTCATTCTTTGGTGTGCTGCAATCTCTGAAGCAGTAAATGAATAAGAGAGAGTTGTTGTCCGCAGAGAAGTAGGTAGGCTTTGAAAGAAGAGACAGAGAGATTAAATAAATAAGTTCTGAAAATATTTCCACAGAAATGTGAAGTCTAAGGATGATTTGGTGTCATCTGTGTGAGATGGCAGTTAATTTTGGATGTTCTTCAGTATCCCCTTAAGCTAGATTTTGAATTGCACCTGAGCGTCCTCTCCCTCCCACAGTTCAGATAATATTTTCAGGTTTTCCTTCCAGCTGTGCATCTGGTTAAAGACCTAGGATGGCAGTAGCACGTTTATTTAAGCTAGTAGATGTTTTGACATTGACTTCTGTGGGATCAGAATTGGGCTTCACACAGGCATTAAAACATAACACTAGTTTTCCGATTTTTCTAAGAATTGCTATAAACGGTATTTTGTTGAGAGAAGCCATCGAAAGACTGACACGTTTTCATCTGGTATAGTTTGGCGAAGTTTCATGCAAGTTACTTGATTAACATCAGCCAGGTCAGGCCCACAATTTACTCTATTGCTGTTACTTACAAAAAACATCAATATTTGTCCTTGTTCATTACCAAGAAAACCTGCAGGATTGTGACTTGTAGCTGCAGTTTGCAGAACAGTTCTGCTTTATTTCTGTTTTACAACTGAACAGTCCACTTACACTCTTCACCAGCTTTTCTCTTTATCGTTCAGTTTATTAGCCTCTTGAAGACTCCCAAAACTATGGTGAGGCTTACAATCAACTCAGCAGAGACCGATAGCCTTGCTGCAGCACCTGTCCCTTCCAGCAGTGCCCCAGCAGAGAGGAGGAATATGCAGCCACCAGCAACTGTCCCCTCTTCCAGCTCACCAGAACCAGAAGCAGTCAAAAGTAAGATTCTCCTTGTGTGTCTGTCTTCATGGGGGTTGTGACATAAAAAAGAAGACCCATCTTGTAAAAAAGTTTTCTGTTTTTGTATGCACTCAGCTGTCTTCTGAGTTGTACTTTCTAGTACTTTTGAATTACAGTTCCATTTAAGTAAAGCAGTGAGGCTCCACACTAAAGACCTAACTCTTGCCTTGCCACCAACCTCTGTTGTAGAAGCAGGAGGATGGAGGGATTTCCTTCTCTCTCCCAAAGGCTGTGCAGCAGGTACCTCTGTCATGGTTGTCTAGACCTGAGTGGGAAGCATTCTTTAAATGAGGGAGAAAACTCATCTTTCCTAGAAAGTCATCTTACCTAGGACAGGGGAATGCTGTCTTGCCATTTATGACTAGCAACCTTTGACTATTCCCCTTTAGAATGGAGAGTCAAGATGCCACTGATTGATGACAGTTATTGGTTAAGCAGCACAATACTAAGAAGCTAATAATAACTTAATGGAGCAGCACACACACCACAGTTAATTTATGTGTTCGCCACTGCACATATTACTGAGTCACATTTCTATTGCTCGTAACTAACATTAGTATTGATATGCAAATACACTACTACAAAGAAATCTTACGAAACACGTGGGGGACCTACTAGGTAATAAGAATATTGTCTTCCCTTATGCATTTATTTTTAGGGTGAAATCTATTCCTTTGTCCAAGTCTATCCATTCTGTCTCTACCCTGGCACACCAAGTCTTAGGGATAAATACCTGATGGAGATTTCAGGAATGCTGCCTCTAGCATCCTGACAAATTATGTTTGCAAGCTGGCTTCGCTTCCGTTTACAGGCATCCACAACCCAGCTGGAAGATCTACCTCTTCTTTGTTCTCCACCTGCTTTTGTAATTTATTTCCCAGCTTTCTTTTACCAAGTTCATCTTTTTGCTGCCCCCACACCTTGTTTTCTCTGCACAAACTCCTTCCAAATAACTAACCTATCCCTAAGTACTTTTTCCCTATTAGTGTGATTTCTCCTACATCCCTACCTAAATTTAATGTTTTCAGCAGTGCTATGTAGGCAATTTTTGGCCCAATATTGATGCAGCTATCTAGATGAGGTCAGCCTTGCATACCAAGGCTCCTTTCCAGTTCTTCAGTTTATGTATTTCATGGACATTTTATGCCTTCTGGACGTAATTATTATACTTAGGCCTTGACTCCCCTACTTAGCTCAAACTAAGCATGCGCTGTTGCTCATCATATACATGAAGAATTTGCACAACAGAGCAGTAGAGTAACCTGTTCTATTCTTGCACAGAAGCTTTACCCTTAAAAAAATCTTAATTGCGCTTCTGGTTCCCTTCGGAGGCCAAGCCTCTTAGTTTTGAGGCTTCCTGCTCCTGCAGGACCTAATGCTTACACTATACCTAAGTATTTGTCTAACATAAATGAGTATTTCTGAATGACCAAGTCCTCTGTTAGTGTCAGTGAAGCTTCTTTTAACGAGTTCCCTTTCCAAGTGCTTCAAAAGGATTTAGATGACTGGTTTTACTTTTTGGAAAAAATGTAATTTTCGTATTTCTTTAAAGTGCAGAGGACATCAGTGAGAGAGATAATCTGAATATCCTGGATCTTTTGATTGCTGGTTCTTTCCTTTAGATGCTACACAATATCCACTTTTAGTATTTTTAGGTATTTTTTTTGTCTTTGAAGGATACAGAACTGAGTAAAATACTGAAGCAAAGATCGATTTGTGACATATCAGAGATACTGAATTTACAGATAAATTGCTACATAGGTGTCATGGAGGCACTCCAAAAGTCAATTTTAGGTGGGCAGCAAGTTCCAAAACTGACTTTATTCTAGCTGGAAAAGTGTAGCAAATAAACCAACTAGAAACGGCGTTTATACAATTATTTAGCACTCTGACAAAATAAAATACAGGTTCAGATATCAGTTGAGGAGATTATTGGGTTACAATAACATAAGAATAATGAGGATTCACAATGTGCACACATACGCTCACAAGAAACAAAACCAGAGGCCTCTTATTCAAGGCTATCCAGAAGAAATAATCGCTTGCCTGCGTTAGGTAAGGGTTCCCGCTTGCCTGGGTTAGGTAAGGGTTCCCACTTGCCTGGATTAGGCAAGGGCTCACTCAAGGATATATCCAGCAGAGAAAAATAACCACTCACCAAACGAGGAGGTGAGGTGCACTCAATCCCAGGAATTTTCCTTAGATGGCTTCCCTGTCTAAGGGGAGGGCTCCAGTTCAGAGTCCTGCTGCTCTGAGAAGACCACTTAAAGGGGATCTTCAGCAGGGACCCTGTTCTATAGCCTATTCAGATCTGGCTGTGGTCATTACAATATGGTTCAGAAGCTTCTCAGCTTCTCTGGGCAGCTCCTTTGTTGAGGACCCTGTCAGCTGACTGAGGATCTCACCCCTCCTGCCCCCAGAGCTGGGTGGAGGTGAAGTCACCCTGCCTGTTGGGTGGGAAGGTCACGACTGTCAGCACCATCCTGGGTGTGTACATGGGGACAGGCACAGAGGGCCATTGAAGGTGCTAAAGAGCCATTAATTGTCCAGTTGAAAGTTCCAGATCTCAGAGGGGTGTGCAGCTGTCACAGTAGGGATACCATATGTGTTTACACTATGGGAATATACATATTTACACCACAAAACTTATTGTTTTCAAAAGCCATGTCAGTGGCCAGTTAAAAGTTCGACCAGTGTAAAAAAGTTATTTTTGAGGGCCACTAAATGTAATGATGTGTATAGAACCTTCAGCTTGCCCATGGATTGCTGGACTTGTGAAATACCACTAGATTTGAATCATAGTTAACATTCTTTCTCATGATAAAGATCTGAGTCTGAGACAGAACATTTAGTTAGATGGACCTTGACCCATTGCAAAAGTGCAAGGTGACATCCTTGAGTGCATGTATTTAATACGTATTATTTACTTCATTTATCTCTGATCTTCCTTGAATAGTTGCTGGTATAGTTGTTTAAATGAAATTCTATCCAAAATAGAATCTGCTGTGTACAATAGCTTGTTTGGCTATCCAGACTGTGTGAGTGAATTTGATAGTACAAATGAAGCACATCGTGTGTGGCGTTTTATCGGTAAGCTCGAAACTGTGATCCAGGTACTTGGTGGTATAAAACCAGGACAACTGCGATTGAAACTACAGGGTAGCACTTGTCTGAGGGGAGAGTTGGCACCATCATTCTCTGTAGGTCAGCTGTTCAGCTGTCATTATAGAGCTGTTAGTGGACTCTCAAAATCCCGTTTTAAAGTCCATTTTCTAATATCAAGCCCTCTTACTATAACCAGGATGTTTAATTGTTCTTTTAGATACAAGTAGATCTTCAACTCCAGCCACTTTAGCCTCTGACCCAGCTACTTGTCTCATCATTCCTGGATGTGAAACAACCATTGATATCTCCAAAGGGCGTACTGGTCTTGGTCTGAGCATTGTTGGAGGAGCAGACACTTTGCTGGTTAGTTGGAAAAATATGTGTGTCACTCAAGTGAAATAAAAACAATTAAATTAAAATGTTGGGTAGATGAGATTTTCCTCTTCATTTGTTCCTGTAGCATTTATAGAAAGATACTGAAAATACTAGTTCAGGGT
>VWYH01005583.1:0-11503 GCA_013399365.1 Pampusana beccarii | reverse complement strand
TTAGCTCTGGTTCTTCTCAGGTATGCTGAGGAAAACACTGTGATTTAAGAACTGACTCCTACATGGCACATTAGGAAGTACTTAAGGTTAAAAGACACTTTCTATAGGTCTATTACAGGTGGCTTTTTATCCAGGATGGCTAAGTGCTTTACAAAGTTCAAAACCAGTTTGATTTTAAACTAGATATAAAATTATCTAGAAAAATGTTACATCAGCATTTCCTTACTTTGGAGCTAGAACTGTCAACATCATTGCATAAAGAGGTCAAGAAATATAGTTACATGTATGTGAGAGCAGTACCACAGCATTACTTCAGAAGTTTCTGTATTGATACAACAAGTGAAAAACATTTAAGAAAGCTTTTTTTTCCCCCCTTCTTCCACAGTTTAATTTTTTTTTTATTGATCCAGCCTTGAATAATGCTGCTTATTTGGTAACAATATCAAGCAAAACCAAGAGCAAGTGCCATTCTGCATTCCAATATTAATCATTCAGTAAAGTTTTGCAATATATACATTTTATCCAGCTTCTGACATTATAGGTCATCATGCCAATGAAAATTTTTAACAATACAATAAAGTCCTTCAAATGGAACTGTTTATGAATGTAATTCAAGAGACCAGACAATTTAATTTCTGAAATTTATATCACTCATGTCCATAATAATTTTACATTTCACACTTCATGCTTTCAAACATTACCCTAGAAAAGACTAAATCTTTTTGTCACATATACTAGTAAAGACACTAGCCAGGTTTACAGAGTTACAGAAGACTACAATAAGATGTAAAATTTAGCAGGTAATAAGTTATGACACTTGCTGACTAAAACAATATTCAGGCTACACTAATGTTTGATCCATTCAAATACAGTAAGTATCTGGATGTTATATACTACCCATTTCATATACTTACAGTGCAAAATAAGTAAGAATTTTTTCCTGAGTGTTTAGGAAATTAACATCCTTTTTCTTTGTTACCGATTGCAATCCACGTAAAATATACTTCCCACGTACCTAATGCTTGTCAAGACTGTACAATTAAGACACGCATAAGCTGGTAGATAACAGAAACCCAAACAAGAATCAGAAGGGTTATTGAACATCTCTGAAATTTGTCCCCATTTTTCAAGTCTATGGATATAACAGGTTTTGACTTATTAAAAAAAACTCAGAAATTACATTTTTTCAATTTTTCCAAACATTCCAAAATGTACAAACCATGTGCCTTCCAAAACAGAGAAACAGCTTCTATTTAATCAAAACGTAACACATATTTCAACTTACTATTCTGTAGTTAATGTAATGCCCAGTGACCTGTGCCTCCATCAGATATAAGAGAATAAAACTTTTAAGAATGTATTTTGGGCATTTTGTAAGGAAGTTGGATTCCTTACAAGTTCATCTTTTTCTCAATAGCTACAGACCATGAGTTTCTAATTCAATCTTCTCCTCTGTTTGCAAGATATCAGGTTCTACTGGAGGAACAGGTGGTCTCAGTATAATCTCTGGACCTCCACCATAGATTGACTGAAGAAAATTCCATGTTTCTTCAGATATTTGTCCAGAATCTGCACCTGAAAATATTTGGAAGTTTTAATTACTATTTAGAATAATTCTTTCATGATTCCTTTGAAGTCTGTGACAGATATAAAAAGAAAAGAACAGATCCAAATTTAAAAGCACAAATTCAGATTAGGGTTTATCTTGCATCAACTACCAAACCTAATGACATATTTTGTGTTAACTTTATACTTCTCAATTTTTACAACTACCTGCTCTAAACTATCCAGTACTTAACATACCTCAAGCATAAAACACATGAAGATTCTATGATAAGCTTCTTATCTGATACTTATCAATCAATCTGACAACTGGTAGCTCTTGGTACACAAGAAACAATGATTCATATTAATGCAAGGACATGCAGCCCCATCTATTACTCAGTAAAGTGCAAGGACTCCAGATTCTTGTTTCAAATAAATTGACAGTAAAGAACAAAAATGTGAGAACCACAGTGAAATTCTCAGAACCTGAGAGAGAAACCATTAATGCTCCTTGTATGTGGCACTGATGGGTCAGCTTGATTTCTTTTTGTTCACTCATTAAAGTCTTTGTTCATGATTCTGTTCCTCTGGCTAGAGGTCTCTCTCCTGTCTCATATCAGCATCCAAGAATCATTTCTGATTTTCCGTAACCTTTTATAGGGCCAAAGGGCAAGGGAGCATCAGCACACCGCCCCTCCAGGTTTTAACACAAGGATCCTGTTGAAATGATTTCCTCACACCAAGCTAGGCAGAGAGGACACATTTCTATTCTATCTGACTAAATCCTCTCTTCTTTAAGCAACTCATTAAAAACCTGTGCCACTACAAGTTTTCCCCAATATCCTTACTAGATACTATTAATTTTTCTTGTTAAGCCTAATTTCAGCACCCTCCTACTCAAAAACAGAACAAAAAAAGCAGCGTCTTAACAAGGGGACTTCTCCCCCTACCTCCCTTCTGTTTCTGTCCTCACCAGCTGCTCCGGGCTGTCTGCTACTGCACTTCATGTACAAAAAGTTTCCAAAGAGGAAGGGTACAAAGAGCTGCATGTTTGTTTACCTGCACTAACTCAGCCATGCAAAGTTTCATCTGGAAGTCACGATGCAGATCCTATGGCAGTACTAATGACGTTGCGTCTCAGTTTTACTAATTTAGATTCAGGTACTCAAAACACAACTCCATCTCTGCAGGCCCAGGAGTAGGATCTTCACACCCTTAGCCAGATGCCAGCTCTTCTAACAGTCAGGTTTAGCTGAACAGGCTTAGTGAACCAATGCATCAGGATCGGGACCACTGGATCATAGAAATATGTAATACTGCACACTATCCAGTGGCGCTCCCACCTCTTCTCTCATGACTTAAGAGAAATTTACCACAGACTATTTGACTTCATTTCTACCCAAGTTCTAACATGAATCAATGTAGCTGAAGTTAAGTCAACAACTGGCTAATTTGCTATCAATTATTGATTTATTTTTTTTTTGCTACACATCAGTCAGATGCTTTCTACCTTGTATTTGAATTCTACAATAGCATTTAAATCATTAAAATGTACTGCAAAACCCATAAGTGCAAGAACTAATTCTTTTTTAAATACACTCTTGACATTTTACAATTTGTGAGGTTTATGCAGGGCCCAGTGGCCTCTAGTGAACTGCCATCAGTAGGTCCACTGTATGCTGTGGTATTAAGTCAAAATGGGAAAAAATCCAGTTATTAAAAAAAAGTTAATCTTAATGCCGCCATTTTTTTTTAAGCTGAGCTACAATTAATTTAAATATTCATAGGAAATCTAAAGTCTTCATAAAGAAGGCCATACTTGATTTTTTTTTCCCCTGTACCTACATATTTCAAATAAATGGTAGTAAGCATCTGACGGTGAAGAATAAGAAATNACACTCTTGACATTTTACAATTTGCGAGGTTTATGCAGGGCCTAGTGGCCTCCAGTGAACTGCCATCAGTAGGTTCACTGTATGCTGTGGTATTAAGTTAAATTGGGAAAAAAATCAGTTACTAAATAAAAGTTAATCTTAATGCTGCAACTTTTTCATAAAGCAAGCCATACTTGATTTTTTCCCCTGTACCTACAAATTTCAAATAAATAGTATTAAGCATCTGACTGTGAAGAATAAGAAAGAAATCTGTATCTTTGAACACTAGAGAAGATTTTGCAATGTACAATGGAAAATAACTTGCAGAAAAATGAGCAACAGCATTTACTTATTACAGTTTATTTCCCTGTGTCAGAAGGAGCTCTCAATTCAAATTCGGTTTCAGGATTCAAATAACTACATACAGATACATGACACAGGCTAAAAGTCAAGCATCTCCCAATTTATGTTAAGAAAATTGAAATAAAACCAAGTGATACACAGCCAAAGCACACTTCCACCATTTAAAAGTTACTTTGGACCTCCTTCTACACTCTCATCTATACTTGGATCAGTATATTACAGATATTAATTCTTTATTTTAAGAATAAGCTGCTCCCCCCAAAACAGGCACAGAGATTCACTAGGAATTGCCATTTTATGATAAGTTTTAAAAAATAATTAATAATACGTTTTCTGAACTTCAGCAAATACATCATAAAGAACCCAAAGCTGTAGCAATATTGGACACCTACCTTGCTTTAGCACAGCATTTCCACATTTTGTTACTGCAATCTTAGTGTTATCAACAGGACCAGGAGGATCTAGTGTGACAGAAAGATTAAAAACGGGAGAGCTGAAAACAACAGCAGGTTGGAGGTTCTATTTTCAAATGGAAGGAGAAATAGCTTGTTTGTTTACTGCTTTTTCTTGTACTCCTTAACAGTATGTTCTAAGGTGTTAAAAGCTAATCAGAATTTTAATTAAGAGCAAGTTTTTCAAAGCATTCATGATTACACTAAGTCTTCAAGCAACATAAACCACAAATTAATCCTAATTCTTACCCCAAGAAAAGTTGTCCTAGAGCAAACTCACAAGATTGTAGAACATTATATCAGCATTTCCATTTCAAAATTTTAGAGGCATCGAAAGTGGACTAAAGTAATATTATTATAGTTGTTACTCAGTTATCTGTGGGTTTAGGTTGTGACAGTAAGGCCACCTTATCTCCAGAAGCTGTAGCATTATCTATCAGTTTGCACAGCAAAATCTATCCCCCCTTGTACTTCAATAGATTTTCCTGCTGCTGCTAACAGCAAAGCCCCTACAAACAACCAACATTCTTTCTACAACTATCCCATTATCCATTCTTGTGAATTATTTGGCTATATTCTGTAATTTGGTTCCTGGATATATTTGTAACCCATAAAACCTATGTCTTATATGTTTAAGAGCTTTTGTTGCTGTCTCCATCTCTTCTTCCTACAGCCTTCCCGCAAAGCAGAAACAACTTACTTAAACAGTACCACTACCTGATAACAAAAAAGAAAATATTACCCATATTTTGAAATGGAGCACAGCTTACCACTGTCTTTACCCTTTACAAATCCTTCCCATTCTCTGAACCACTGCATACTGATGCAGTAAAATGTTGACGGAGATTCTTCTTCTTGGAATGCTCTATTAAGCTGAAGGGGAAAAGAATACATGGTGTTTTTTTCTGCTTTTCTTTAAACTAATGAATTCTTTTAACCACTGTAATTATTAACAGCATAATATTACACTACTACAGAACATTTTAAAGAACTACTGACCATCAGAACAGTAAAAACACGGTGAATTCCTGAGGTGAGATTTTGATGTAGTAGCTGCCTTCATATTAAAAGAGGATTTATACTTTACTTGAGAATTTATTTTTTCCTGAAAACAGCAACATATTCTTCACCATCAAACACTACTGGATAATTATTGTGAAAGGCTGAACTTTCAAGTAGAAAACTTATTTTTGTAAAATAAAATACAATAAAACAGTGTTTTGAAATATTTGCTCCATAATTTTATGGAAGGGTCTTTGTGTGATGAACTGTATCTTCATTTATGTTTGGTTTTCCCCTAATACTTTGAACAGATGCCAGTACAATTCCAAGCAAGGCACAGTGAACTAATGCACTGGGACCTTTCGTGACTTTGCTTCAGTTTAAAAAACACAAAATATTTCTTGTTCCTACTATTTTAAAATTAAAAAAAAATAATAATAATTTAAAAAAAAATTACACCCTGTTTTTTGACTTTCTGTTGCAAGGCAGTGTGACTACAAATTACAAAAACCAACTAAGTAGAGAATCTTCATTGCATTTAACTAAATTTGTTTCTATCACTGTAAAAATATTTTTTTATAATTAAAGTTTTAGGAAGTTTAACATTTTATTCTTTTTCAGATACTAGATCTTTTCACAACATTATTTAGAAACATGCAAAAAAGTCACTTAAAGGTTTAAAACCATTCTCTTTTAGCTCTGTAATAATACAGCTATACTTCCCCCTTGAAGCCATGAACTAAAGCATCAACAAAACTTCTTAAGGTTTGAGATAAAGTAAGTTTTGCCATCATTCCCTCAAGCAATCTTTACAGAGAATGACAGAGTTTCCTGTCTGCTAACCAGTAAAAATATTTGCACAACAGTGCACATATAATCATCGGTTATACTGGAAAAATACTGATCGCTAAAGCAAATGAGGTTGACTCAACTAACCTGTGGTAACCCAGACTAAACTCACATAATCCCTAACTCACAGAAAATATAGTAGCTGCTTGACAGTAATTTTACAGATCCATTACAATACTAAAGTATTTACTTCACACTGAATTATTTATGTTTATGTCTCTAATAATATTTTAAAAATTAGAACCAGAGATAAAGATTAGGATTAATTTTTTGCTGGCACGTTATTATTGTGCCTAAGCCTTATCAGACTGCACAGAACAGATCACTGGCAGTGCATAAAAAACTGCTCATGTGGCTGCACTCTGCTTCCATACTATTAAAAAAACAATTTAAGAAACACATTAAATATTTTCTCTAAGTACATTTTCATATAAACAGTTAACTGAGATATCACAAGAACATTACTGTCACCAACAGGAAAGAAGAGATATAAGATATATAAGTATGTGGATATTTAATAAAGTCCATTTGTTATAGGAATCACCGATGCACATCTGGTAACCCCTTGGGTCAAGTCATGAATATCAGGTGATGTCAAAAAGCAGAATGAATAAGTGTGTACTTTTTTACCTGAATAAACATTTCCAATTCATTTTTCCTTCTTTTTTCAGTTCTTTCAGACTCTATTTGGCAGGTGTGACAAACATACAGATGGTTAACAGCTGGTCCTCCTCCATACCTGAAGTAAAAGTAAAAAAAAACATCAACCTAATGGAAAATACCTTGTAAAGAGATCATGCGCCTGTAGACATATGTCAGCTTCTTATAATATGTAACAGAAGTCAGACACATGCCAGTCACACTGATCCACAAACACCAGAATTTATTTTCCTAGAAATATTTTGTACTCCATGCTAAGACAACCATTTTCCAAGTTCCAACTGCATAAAGCCAGCACAAACCATCTCAAACCCTCCCGTATCAAATACTTCAAAAGGTGTTACTATGGGAAGAACATGTCAGTGAGCGAGTATTCTGTTATGTATATGCACCATGTGTGATTTTATTAAAGACTTCTAAGAAACAGCTTATAGAAACGCTCCAGACAGTTTTATCTTAAACATGTTCCTCCATTTCACTGCAGGCTCTTCATCACTTTGCTGCCTCCTTGACGCCAGCCTCTAAATTTGTTAATTGTTTTGTTCTTGAGAAGTTATTCTCCATGACCCTCCCCTCCATATTTTCCTTTTGTGAAACTGCATACATGGGAGCCTTCAGGGGCACTGGTACTAAGCAGCATAATGGCTATATATATCTGTATGTGTATTTATATATATATGAACATAGCATTTGCTAGCCTGAAATCTACAGGCCTGATTAAAAAAAAATATATTCTTGAATGACTAGCAGCCTTAAGAGATGCATTTACTACAACAGAAAGGTCAGGTTAAAGTATGCACTGAGATAAGGATATTCCAGGTTCTACCTCTCAGCTGAATAATTATCTTTGTCAGAGCTGTGTTTTCACTTCCAGTTTTCTTTCTCTTCTAAAACTTCAGATTTTATTTCAAAAATCTTACATTAAATGAGATAAAAGAGAGTGCTCTTGTAAATACAGCAACATGAGTTAAGTTCAAAATACTAAAGTTCTTAAGCAAGAGTGAAAAATAACTATGTTTACTTAGTGAATAAAATTAAACAAAAATCTGCTGTGGAAGGCATTAGCTTTTTTTCCCCTTTTAGACTTGTATGTTCGTCAGTCCATAAAAATAATAATTTGGGATGCTGGTTTTCTTCCCCGAACACAGAAGTGCTGTATTTTAACTGAAAATTAAAGCATATTTCAGTACAACAGCACTTGTCCATACAAGTTTTTTGGTATGTACTCAGTCATCCCATCTTAAGACATGTTTCATAAAATGGTCACTTCCCACTGAAATTGCACCTCTGAAGATGACACTTCGTTTTCAGACAGCACTGATCAGGTCACAAGTTTTGAACTAAAGTAGGTCAAGTATGAATTATATCACATTATCTTGAAGCAACTCTGACCCCAAAGTACTTGGAATAGGAGTAGTGCCATGTGAGCAGCAAAACAAATGAGTTTGGGACACAGATTGGCAATTGACATCCTAGAAAAATACATCCTTTTCCCTAATTCTATCTCAGTAAAAGTCAGCTTCCACCACAGCTGGCTTCCTCACCCTAAATTCTCACCCAATGCAGCCACGGTAGCCTCCCACAATTTCCAGGTAACAGCAAGACAAAAAGCAAAATGTGGTTGCTTCAGAGCTCTTGAAGGGTGCCTGCGCCAGCCGGGAAGCCAGACAGACCAGACACATGCTCAGCAATAACAGTTCATACCTCTTTTCTACCTAGTAGATTACTCTCAAAATCCAGAGGACCCCATAATCTCTGGGACTTCTACCTTTCTATCAAATTATTGAAGTTTGACGTCTTGTTAAGAAAGTTTATAGAGAAGGGAAATTAATTAGAAGTTTGAAAATATTTTCCTTCACATTTAGCAAATATTTCTGCATACCAAAAATGGAGAACACTTTTGTCAGCTGGAAGAAAAATTCAGTACATCTAGGAAAGGGGAAATAAGCTGGAAATAGTATTGTTTCTAATTTTCATTTGTGTCTATTGAAACTTGGAAAAAAAAACAACCCAAAAATCCAAATAAACAACCCTTTAGCTACAGTGCTTAGGTAGCAGGAAATTAAAAACTAAAAATATTTAATGCAAGTGAAATACAGACTCCTTAAGGTCATCAGCAAAGCTCTTCCACAGCTTTTTTTTACTTTAAAAGGAGACATATCGTGTAAGAATCCCTCCTTTGTAAGCAAGCACTTAAACCTGACCTCCATTAAAATGTGGAACAGTTATATGGAACACTTAGTTATAAGCTATTTTGAAGCAGTACTGGCAGCTGAGGCTGTGAACTAAAAGCCAACAGAAAAGCTCCATCCAGCCAACATGAGAACAGGAAGCTGATACAGAGAGCTCTTTCAAAATACCTCTCACAAAGTGTACTTCTGCTGACCTACTTTGTGTCATTTGCACATACCATACATGTTTGTTGGTTTAATACTTAAGTATTACCCCAGTAACACACTATTTTACGTAGGCTTTTCACGTTACTTTACACAAGCAATTTATATACATCAGCCATTTGCAATCCCTTTACTTAGCTCTGTGCCTAGAGTATACACATATTTTTCTGAGCCACTAAATCTAAAGTCTGATGTAGCTGCTTGGCACATATTTACTCTCAAACCATATCACTGGATTTTTTTCCAGTTACTGTACAAAACTTACCTGCTATACAGATTATCCCATATATTTTGAGGTAGCATTACAACTAGGTCCTCTATGAAGTTCGCTTTGTGTGGAGGAACACCTGCAGAAGAAAAAGAGACACTCATGATTTTTACTGGGGGGTAGGTGGGGAAGGGGGACTGTTAGAGATCTCTACATTAAAAAAAATACAACCTTTCAATGAATTAAGAGAAATCTTGTGAAAAGAGTTTTAGCACAGTATAATCTATTACTGTATTTAAAGAGACCACTCTAATTTTAGTCTTATGAGGCTGAAAAGTTTACAAAAAGCAGATGCCAACTATATGAAAGATTAAAACTAAACAGCTAGAATCCTTTTTAGATACTGATTGCAAAATGCTTCTTAAGGTATAAAATTAACATGTTAAAAAGTTATTACGTATTTTGTTGTATGCATGTAAGCACATTAGCAAACTGTCTGTTCAAAATTAACTTATTTGCTGTAGACTTCTGAATCACTTCAAGCAACATCAATGCTTGAAAGCAGTGAAATTTTGAGGGAGGCGGAAATAAAGGTGCTTGCAGAATTACAAGCGTTGAATGGAAGCACATGGTAAGCAGCAATATGCTATGCAGGAATTCTTTTAAATAGGGAAAATTTAGTAGTTCAGGCACTTGTACAATGAGTCATCTGCTGTAACTCTGCAGAAGGGAAGTCCCAGCCACAGGGGCTCATGTGTCCACCCTGCAAATTGCTACAGGGGTACAATATCCCTATGTGAAAAGTTTGGTTCAGCAACAGGGGCAGCACCTCTAATGGCTAATCTAATACAGCTATATTTTTTTATTAGAAAATAGGTATAAGAACACCACAGAGTAATGATTTCTTGGAACGTTAGCGCTCAAATATGGATATTTCCCCAAATATGTTTTGCTTAATGTAATTCTCTCATTTTATTAACAATTCATACAAAGCAAAATTTTTATGCTCCTATACAAAATATACCGAATCACTACTCTATTTTCACACTGCTATGCACTGGATACTCTGCATCAGACCAATTTCTTGTTCCACAGCTTTCACACCTTGTTGCTTCTAGCATGTAGCTGGAAAAAGATTTAGATTGACAGACCAGTGTATNAAGTTATAATATGGACTTACTATATTCAAATTCCTTTAATTAAAAGAAGTGTACATCCCTGTATAGCTACCAGTCAACAGACAAATTCTTTTAAAATGATACTCAGTTACCGTCTCACCTCCATGCACACAGAGAAAGTCATTATTTGAAATTGGTCCTGGCTCTGCAAAAGTCTTAAATTTATTTAACCACTGTCTGGAAACATAGAACTGCAGAAGACTTGGTTCCATCATATTCAGTAGGCCTGATATCCTCCGTCTCTCTCTCTGTGCTTCTTCACTGCTCTTTCTATTACCAAAATAGAAATCGTTAAACAAATATATATTCTTGTGTACAGTGCACATAATTTAATTTGTGAAAACTGTATTTCAAGTAAATTACCTGGGCTGTGTCTATACTTCAGAGTTCTATTATTATGAAATAGTTGACCTGGCATGTGAAAAACCTTGCACCTTTTATGCACAGCCAGAGCCCCCACCTAAACGCGAGGCAGGAACCTGGACTGTCACATCACAGAACCACGCGTCACAAGAGTCAGGACAATTCGTACAGAGCAGGAAGGGCAGCAAAAACTCCCTGCTCTGTTAAACCTGTGCTTGTCCTTAGTTCCGACCAACTGTGGCACAGGCATTATCACGCTTACAAGAAAACTTTTGCCTGCTTAGTTCAACAACTCAATGACCCGTGACAGTTCCCATTCAACCTAACAGCCCAGATAAGCAACAGAGACAGCAGAGGCGATTACAAAAGAGGAGATAAGCTCTGCCATCTACATGTCTCTTAAGCTAAAGCTTTGCAAACTGTACTCCGTAGGCACATGCTCCTTATTTATCTTCAAGTAGATCCTGTAATACCCCTGCTTTTCTTGTATTCCCCTACTTTTCTCACTGAAGTTGTTCCAACTGGAAATCTCTCTGCTCTGCTGGTTTTAGATTTGATAGAATCTCTCTACTCCAAAAGCAGGTTGGAACCATTCCATCCTTCAAAACCCTGA
>VWYH01005582.1:27238-48088 GCA_013399365.1 Pampusana beccarii | reverse complement strand
TGTCCCCCCTGTCCCCCTGTCCCCCGTCACCTCTGTCCCCAGTCCCTCACCCCCCCTGCCCCGCTGCTCCTTCCAGTGCAGCCGCTGCCCAAGGGTGACCAAGTGCTGAACTTCTCGGACGCCGAGGACGCGCTCGACGACACCAAACTCAAGTGAGGGGGGTCGTGGGACGCAGGGTGACACCGTGGTGGTGGCGAGCTCCACGGAGGCTTTTGGGGGGCTGGAGGGGGCAGGGGCTGTGCCGGGGGGCACAACCTCATCCTCTCTTCCCCACAGGGATGTGCGGGATGAGGTGCTGGAGCACGGTGAGTCCCATCCGCTCCCTTCTGTGCACTCCAAATGGGTGTGGGGTGGCCCAGAACCCCCCCCAGGACCCTCGCAGCTCCCCTTGTCCCCCCCAGAGCTGACAGTGGCCGACAGACGCCAGAAGCGGGAGATCCGGCAGCTGGAGCAGGAGCTGCACAAGTGGCAGGTGCTGGTCGACAGCATCACTGGTGAGTGCTGGGGGGCCCTGGCCGTCTGGCTGGCTGTCCCCTCACCTGGCTGTCTGTCCCCTCGGCCGTCTGTCCGTCCCCTCACCTGTCCGTCTGTCCCCTCACCTGTCCGTCTGTCCCCTCACCTGTCCGTCTGTCCCCTCACCTGTCTGTCTGTCCCCTCGTCCATCCGGCTGTCCCCTCACCTGTCTGTCTGTCCGCTCACCCTGCTCTTCCCCCTCAGGCATGAGCTCCCCGGATTTCGACAGCCAGACGCTGGCCGTGCTGCGGGGCCGCATGGTGCGGTACCTCATGCGCTCCCGGGAGGTGAGTACGGGGCGCTGCGCCCCCCAGCCCCCAGCAGCCCCCCCAGTTCCCCGGGGAGCCTCCCGACCCCTTCCCGCCCCCCAGATCACGCTGGGCAGAGCCACGAAGGACAATCAGATCGACGTGGACCTGGCGCTGGAGGGTCCGGCCTGGAAGATCTCCCGCAAGCAGGGTGGGGAGGGGACGGGGCTGGGGGGGCGGGGGGGCTCTGCAGCTCCCCCCCCTCACCTGTTGTACCCTCCCAGGCGTCATTAAGCTGAAGAACAACGGGGATTTCTTCATTGCTAACGAGGGCCGGCGCCCCATCTACATCGATGGGCGCCCCGTCCTCGGCGGCAATAAGTGGAAGCTCAACAACAACTCGGTGGTGGAGGTGGGTCCGGGGGGGCTGGGGGGCCCTGGGCGGGGTGCTGGGGTCCCCCCCTCACCCTGCCCCCCCCACTGCAGATTGCCAGCCTCCGCTTCGTGTTCCTGATCAACCAGGATCTCATCGCCCTCATCAAGGCCGAGGCGGCCAAGCTGGCACAGCAGTGACCAAGTGACAAAGGGGGGGTCCCTATGAGCCCCCTGTTGGGGGGGGGGGACCCCAGCTCCCTTTAGTTGCCTCCCCAGCTCCTCAGTGTTCTTCATGGGCAAAAAGGGGCAGATTGGAGCCAAATTCCTGTATTTTCAAAAGCTCCATCTTTGGATTTAATTTAATTAATTTGTTCAATTGATTTTGGAAAAGTTTAATTAAAGAGGGAAAGAAAAATCCCATGGGGGAAAATAGTTGGGGGGGTGCAGTGAGGGCAGTGATCACTGGAGTTGTGAGCATTGCCCCGCCCCTCGTCAGCAGGATTAGCGCTAATTAATAATGCTTGGAATTGAATGAAGAGGAAGACGAGCTGGGGGGGAGGCAGGAAATAAAGGAAAATAAAATGAAGAAATTCCAAAGAAAATAAAGATATTCTGAATAAAAGCTTCCCCAACCCACAAGCCCCGAAGCAGCAAAATGTGCAGGAAAGGGCCCTTTGCCCCTTCTCTGGGTGGGGGGGCCACCCCAGCCCTGTCCCCGTGTCCCCCGGGGTGGTGACACCAAACGCAGACGCTCAGGCTAAAGCTCGTTTTGCAGCTAAAGGTGATTTTTTTTTTTTTTTGGAGGGGAAAAGGTGACAAGGGGGGGGACTGGGGACCCCCCCGCGGGGAGGAGAATGGGGGGGAGGAAGAGAGGAAAAAAAAAGCCCAAATGGCACCAGGTGGCAATGTAAACGTGTCCGGGGGGCCCCAGGCCCGGGCTCAGGACTTGGCGCGAGGTTTGCGCTGGGGCAGCCCCGAGGGGGGGGGGCCCGGGGGAGCCTGGTGCTGGGTCGGGGCGGCTGTGTGACGTTGGGATTTGGGTCCCGCTCTGGGTCTATTTGTCCCCTGGAAAAAAAAAAGGGGGGGGGGGGGAAGTGAGCAGCTCTGGTAACGCACTGCCCCCCCCCAATAACTTTTATGGGGAAAATGAGAAAAGCAGAAACCCCCCCCAGTCCAAAAACGGGGGGGACTGGCCCTGAAGGGGCTGTGGTTACCTCTCGAGAGGGCTCGGGGGGGCGGGCGCCGGCGTTGCCCCCCCCGGAGGGGGCCGGTGGCTTCTTGGTGGCGTTGGGGACGCTGGTGGCGGCGGGGGGGGGCGCGGGGGGAGCCGCGGCAGTGCCGGAGCTGCAGCGCGAGCGGGTGGAGTAGCTGTTCTTGGGGTGGGAAACTGCAAGGAAAAGACCCCCCCCCGTGAAGAAAATAAAATGCGTATTTTTAAGGAGACGGGACCCAAAACCATCACCCGGGCTGGGGCGGGAGAAACCGCAACACCGGGCCCAACCGGGCGGGTTGTGGTGACTGGGCCCAGCGCCGGGGGGCTCCTCACCCCCCAGGTGCATTCGGGGGCAGATGGGGGGCAGACGGGGGTTTGGGGCGGATGCCGGCGCTCACCGTGCCCGAAGGCGGCGATGCTCCTCTTCAGCGCCTCCAGGTCGCAGCTGAACCGCGCCGCCCGGCCCAGCTCCTCGTCGTACTTGCGCTCGCTCACAAAATGCTTAAAAATCGTGTTAAAAGCACGTTAATTCACCAAATTACAGAGCGCGGGGGCAGAAACCGGGGCGGAAACCTCCCCGTTCGGCTCAAGAGGGAGCCGAGTTGGGAGCTGGTTAAAAAGGCTCTTGGTGAAGACGTAGCGGCTGTGGCGACCAATGGAAATAGAAATAGGAACATCAGATTTTTTTCAGTGTGATTTCCGCTAACCGCCTTCCCCGAGCTGCCCAGTAAAACCAGTACAGCCCAGTTCAGGGGCTGCGTTCCCATTGGCGACGGCTGAAAAATCGAGCTGTGCGCCCCTGGGTTCACATGTGGGTGCTCAGCTGCTGCCCCAAATCCGTGTTCTACAAACCCAATTATTTTAAAGCAAGGTGGCTGTGGCGAACGTGGCAAGGACGCCTCCCAACCCGAAAGGGGGGTTGGAAGGGCCAGAAACCCAGAGGACCCCAAGAACCCCTCCTGGCTGTGGCGACTTTTGGGGCTTGGGCCACAGGAGCGAACGCGGCGCTAAAGCGGGGCCGAGAAGCGGGAACGGGACCTTGATGTCGGCGCGGAGCTCGCCGAGCTGCTCGTCCGCCAGGCGCGCGGCCGCGTCCGCCAGCTTCCGCAGCGCCTCCGCCCTCCTCTGCCGCCCCGCCAGCATCTCCACTGCAACAAACCACAACCACTCAAAACACCAAACCCCCGCGCATCTATAAACCCCCTTGGCAGCCTCAACCCCCCCCAGGCAAACAGCCCCTTCCCATCCTGGGAATATTCAGATTTTCAGGACGCGGCTCCCACTAAAAGTGCAGTTCGGGTCATATTAAAAGCACCATTATGTCTAATTAAAAATACATTTTATGCACCCATCCTCTAACAGGGGCATGGAGCAGCGGCCATGAAGAAGGGAGCAAATAGAACAAAATCCTGGTGAATCTGTCAAATCCAAGGCATGGGGCGAGGGGTTTTTGGGTACAGATATCCCAGGTGTGGGTGGGACTGGGCTCTGAGCAACACGATCTAGGTGAAAAGTCACAGAATTGTGGAATAATTTGGGTGGGGAGGGATGGGCTCAATGAGCTTTAACAGCCCCTTCAAAGCCAAATCATTCCGCGACTCTGTGTTTAGGAATAACGCGAAAAAAACCAGAGAAATGGGCTCCCAGGGCTCTTACTTGCTTCTGCCTTCACTTTATCCATCTCCGCCAGCAACGCCACCTCCCGATCCATCAGGCTGGGGAAAAACAAGGAAAAAGGGAAATTATTGAGCATTCAAACGAAAACCGGCGCGATGGGGTTCGGCGGCCGGGGGCCGAGCCGGCAGGTGGCAGCAGGAGCCGGCGAGCGGCCGCGGCCTTTGTTCCGCGAGGAAAAGAGGTGGGGGGCCTTGAACTCGCTGCGGCCTTGGGGACACGGGGCTGGGGACACGGCCCTGGGGACACGGTCACCCCGTTCGCTGCGAGTCAGAGCCGCTTTCCCTCCCCACCGGACCTCATCACCGCAGAAAACACGGCAGAAAGTCACCGAAATTACAAAATTACACATCACCTATTAATTACTTGTGCCCGTTCTGGTCTCCGCTCCCTCGGTATAAAAGCGAAGCCTCTCCCACGTTCCCGGTTCTCAGCCCTTCCACACCCACCCCGGCTTTTTCTTTTTGCTCTTTTAGCCACAAAGGTTTCGCTCCGAAGTGGGGAGAATATTTATCTTAGCGCCGGGAAACCGGAGAAGCATCTGAAATGCAAACTGGAGGCGCCGCTCCCCGCGCGGCGCAGCCGAGATCAATTCAAACAATTCCCCCGGAACAGCCGCTTTGACATTCTGCCTTCTCCTGTTGATTTATCGCTCCGTCCCGCTGCCTCCTCTGGTTTTTTCTCCAGGGCAGGAATTGTTTCTGCTCCGAGCGCAGCGGGGGCCGAGCCCGGCTGCACAAACACAGCGACGCGTGGCAAAGAAAGAAAAAAAGCTAATAAAGCTTCACCTTGTGTGCGAGCGGCTCCGCAGCACCCACGGGCACGGAAAAAGGAGGTTTGGGGATCTCTGGGGACACTCCGGCTCCTGAGGATCAGGGACCCCCAGAGCCAGGAGGGATTTGGGTGTAAATGTGGCTGTTAAAGATCCACTCGGGTGCAGATCAGCCCCCGAGGAGCAGAACCAGGTTGTTTTCCCCCCACCTGTTTCTTACAGGTCATTTTCAGCGCTTTTCCTGGCTCCCTTCCGGGCTGGGTTCCCCTGCTCGTTCATTTAACGCGCTGGCCGGAGCCGGCACCCGGTTTTCCAGCAGGTTTTCCCACCTCCACTCCTCCCGGGCCGAAACGCCTTCCTTTCTCTGCTCTGTCCTGGGATAAGATCCCACCGAGAGGAGCGGTGGCACCTCAGAAGTGCACGAGGGGAAGCAGATAAACCCGTCATTGCTAAAGATTAAATAATGCTGATGAAATAATGGTGACCTGCGTCACTTACAACACGCCTTGCTTTTTTTCCCTGTCAGCAGAAAGTGAAATATTGAAGCAATTAAGGGCTACAAGGAATCCCCAGCTCGGGTTTCCCGATCATGTCCAGCCCAGAAAGGCAAATCCTCTCCAAACACAAAGCCCAAGCAGCTCCTGCAATTCAAACAGGCCGCATTTGGGAGGCCGAGAGAGGCACAAATCCCACAGTAGCGGCTCCTCCTCATCCTCACCCCTCTGACGCAAACACGAGGGAGGATGAAGGTTGAGAACCCTCAGAAATTCTCCGCCTCCCCGCGACAGGCACCAGTTAAACCTGGCCGAGCTGTGCACCTTACACAGCAGAACAAACCTGCCTTCAAACCCAGGGCTGAGCTGGGTCAGCAGGGTTTAACCACCAGCCAGAGGATTCAGAAACCCGCGGATCACCCCTGGCCCGGGACCCGAGTTAGACCAAAACCAGAACAGACAGAAGGCGCAGCTGCCGGCGCTGCCGGGGCCGCGGCGTTTGCCGAAGGAGGCTCCCGGCTCACGGAACCGCGTCCGGCTGCCCCGTTCTTATCGCGCCGCTGGCTCTGGCCTGACGCACCCGAGATCAAACAACCGACGGGCAGGGACGGCGCGAGGGAACCGCGGTGACACCGCAGGACGCCGCCCGCCACCGCGGTGATCCGGCAGGCAGAGCGAACTAAGAGAAAAACCCCTGTTGTGTAAATAATATCGAACCAGTGCTGACTGAGGAGACAGAGCCACTTGCAAAGGAAGAAACAACAGCAGTGACAACTTGGGCGAGGGCCGCAAATCCCCCGGGGTCAATCTAAATCCCCTTCGGTCACACGTTTCCAAAAGACGGGAGCACAGGGACGCCTCTAATCCCCTGTAACCGTTTTTGCCGGTGTTTCAGCACACGCCGAGTTTGCACACAAGGCCGACTCCGGGACGGCGCCTCCCGGCGGCAAAGTTCGCGAGGAGAAGCCGGCACCAACGACTGAATTCAACGCCACCACTAAACGCTTCTGCCCGGGAGGCCGCGTGGAGTTTTCAGACGCCAATGGGTTTTGACAGAATCTGCACATCTCCCCAGTATCTACTTCAATCCTTCAACGCGAGAGCAAATTTTGTTCCTTGTCAAATGTTCTCACTCCAGGCAAGAACTCTTCTCGCTTTCTTCCCAGTGTTTCTTTACCAGAAGTCGTCATGTGTGTATAAGCGAGAACAATCCCTCAGTAACGGAGCCAATAGCCCAGGCAACGAGTGTATCTGATACCGGAACATTATCCTAAAGCACCCACCCAAACCAAGAAAGGGTTTAAAAAAAGACCCAGTTACACGTGCAGGGAACACCGTGTATTTGAGGCTGTTTGAGCCGGGGGCAGCAGCGCTGTGCGGTGCGATCTCTGATGTGTACCAACCTTAATTCAACCTTCATCTGAAGATTTTAAATATGAATATTTGTTTTCAGAAGCCACAGTGCCGCACGTCGAGCTCCCAGCACTTCTCCTTCCAGCACACCCAATATTAGCACGTTATCTCGTACTATTTGTGCCTAAAATGACCCCCTGCAGTTGATTAACGTCCCACCTACCCAGGAGGCTGACGTTTAGTTCCCAATGCCTCGGCCTTAAGCCCGGCCCTAGGCGGGACTCACCTGCTCTGCAGCTCCGCAAAGACCTGCTTCATCTTCTTGATGGAGGCGTCCATCTCCTCCTTGAGCACGGCGCGGTACCGCGCCAGCGACACGCTGCAGCGCTGCAAATCCTTCACCGACTTCTCGATGCTGGAACCTGCCGAGACAGCGGCGCCTGTCACCCAAACCCCGCAAACGGCTTCCCCTCCCATTTTAAAATTACGCTTCCCCTCTTATTTTAAAATTCTCCTTGCCCTCTTATTTTAAAACTATGTTTTCCGTCTTGTGTTAAAACTACGCGCCGCTCGGGTTTGCATTTGTCATTCCCCTCCCCATCACCAAGTGCAGCGGGGAGAGATTTTAGTTTGATTTTCTCAACGGGGAAGGTTTTCCCGAGGCTTTTTGAGCTTCCCTCAACGGGCAGGAGCGTCCCTCCGTGTTTTTGATTGCGTGAGAGGAATTAAATACATCTGCGAGTTGATTTCGTGCTGGAGACGAGCACAACGCGGCCGTACCGCTGTGCGATATGAAACTGCTGTTTGCCTGCGGAGGGGAATTAGCTCAGCAATTAAAATTAAGGCTATTTCCTCAAATGGGGAGGGGAAGGACGCGTTAGTCCCCGTGTCCCAGCCGGGTACAGCACCTCGTGAGCCTCCACCACCTCATCTCCCCCAGCTAAATGGCAGGACCGCGATCACTACCAGGGTCTCCGAGGTCCCTCCCGTCCCCGCTTGTTATTTTAAGAAAGGAGAGAGAAAAAAAAAATAAAGCAGCAGGAGGCTGTCACTTCACACGCTTCCCGCTCTGAACTTTCGGCCTCTTGAGACAATAAAATACGAGAAACGACCTAAAGGCTGGAAAAACGGGCTTAAGCGCACGCAGCATCTGCGTTTGCTGCGCCAAAGCCGCCGCCACAGCTCCCGGGTCACCGGCGCCGCGTTCGCTCGCATTACAATCAACGTCTGGCGCTGGCGAGCGCGGAGCCTCGGGCTCTCACCCCATTTCTTGTTGGCGGGCGAAGCGGGGCCGTCGTCCAGGCGCGCGCCGGGCGGGGGGGCGGTCGCCGGTCGGGCCGGGGGCCGGGGCGGGTTCCGCTGCTGCCGGAGGGACGGGGGGCTCTGGGAAGGATGGATGGTGAGCGATTTGGGGTCAGAGTCTGCTATTCCGTTCGCTAGGTCAGGCAGCGCTGTAGAGAAGCACACCGGTTTAAAGGGGAGCGGCGAGGGGACAGCAGAACGCTGGCTGCCTCCTCACCAAAACACGCCAGAAAAACAGAGCAAACCCAAGGCGAGCTGCTCTTCCTCCAAGAGCCACCCCAATCAATCGGGATTTAGCGCCGAGCCAAAAGCGAGGAGGCGCAGAAGGAAGCGCGGCGCCATCCCGCGCGGGGTCCCGGGGACTAACCTGTCCTCTCGGGCACGTCGCCATCCTCCAGCTCCCTGGCGTCGATGGAAAGCGCGTCCAAGCCTTCGCTGAGCGAGTCGGCGGACTCGGCGTCGTGGGCGCAGCCGTTGATGTGGAAACCGTTGATCCCGGCCCTCTCGGAATGCGCCGGCCGCTCCTCTTCGGCGGGCGCCAACTTAGCGGGGTCAGAACCAGAGCTCGGCCCAGCCTGCGGCTTCGCTTTGCTTTTCTTCTTCTTGTTCTGAGGGATTAGGCGACCACACCACAGAAAGGGGGGTGGGAAATAAAAAGACGTTACAATTAATTCCTGAAGGGCAAATTAATCTTATGCTGACTGACTGAAAGTAGCTGAATTAAGTGCTTTTTCAGGCTGTTGATCCTGTTAACAGTAGGAGGGATTTATTCCACAATGAGGACAGATACAGCGGCATTAATGAGGCGTGGATTCATTATCAGGTCTGTGGCCAGAAACCCCGGTGCCCGCCAGCTCCTTCCTGGGGCTTTCTCACCTAAAACTTCCCCCCTTTCCCAACACGGCTGCGTTTTTCTTAATTCCCCTCTCCATTTCACACTGGGGCTTTTCACGTATTCAGAAAGAGCCCTTTTGAATAATGATGATTTGCTTCTTGTCCTGGTGGATTTAGATATTATAATATCAAGTGCTGAAGCTCTGCAAATCTTTATTTAACCCTTGCAGAGAGGGCTGGGCAAAGAAGCAGGTGAAACACTCCGGAAAGCTCATGTGACAAAGAAATATATTTCCAGAGCTCGGGATTAAATGCAACTGTTCGGCTCCAAAGGTTACCGATGAAAAATGGAGCAGCGTGACTACCCGAGGAGTGAATTACAGAGCTCGGCTGAAATAAATGGACCTGGTAAAGATTTACTTGAGCGCGGGGCTGTGTGGGACCAGGGGTCCCGGGGAGGCAGTGGAATCAAAGGGATTGCAGGGACACAAAGCCTAGGACCCTTCTTTTCTTTTTTGCAGAGGCGTTTGGAAATCAAACAATGTCACCGTGCCAATCACCGCCCCGAACAGGCGCCCGCTAACCGGTCACTATCTGCATGCACCGGTTCCGCTCACAGCGACACACGGTTCCTCTCTGCTTTTCCTTCCCATCTAAACCACAAGGAATCCCTACAGGTCGCTGTAGTCTAAACCCTCCAAATAAAGAAACAAATGTCTTTGCAGAGTGTATTTTAAAAGGTGTCACCTTTTTCTTGCCTGTCACAGTCCACTCTTTCAGCACTTCGCTGGCATTACCTGAAAAGAAACGTGGCAATGAGCAGTGGACACGGGGGGCGGGTTCCGCTGCTGCCGGAGAGGTGGCAGCACCGCCACACCTGGAACCCGAAACAGCTTAGTTTCAATTCTCTTAGTCGATGCAATAAAGTAATTGGTCTTGGTTTAGCGCAGGGAACGCCCTGCTGCCCGGGCCACCCCCTCAGAGCGCAGCGTCGGGGAGAAACCAACGAAACATCTGCTCTTTGGCCCTGTCCTCCTAGCGGTTTCAGCAGGTGGAGCCCATCTGGAGCGTGTTCCAAGGCACAGGCCGCGGCCAGGTCTGTCTGCGCAGGCAGCGGCCACGCCGGGCTGTCCCCAGCCCGAGGGCAGTGGCACATCTGGGGGGGCAGTGGCACATCTGAGGGGACAGTAGCACATCCGCGGGGCCAGTGTCACATCTGGGGGGACAGTGTCACATCTGGGGGGACAGTGTCACATCTGGGGGGATAGTGGCACATCTGTGGGGGCAGTGTCACATCTGGGGGGACAGTGGCACATCTGCGGGGACAGTCAGCATGGAAATCAGAGCCGTGAAGCGCCAGGCGCTGTCACCAGCACGAAGGCGGCTGACGCTGCGCAGAGAGAATATCTGCGCGCAGGTTTCAAACACAAACGCGGCTCCGCTCCCGTTCTGCACAGGTGAACAGGAGTTTCTGTAACAGAGCAGGAAAGCTCCTTTATCTCAAGAGCTCATCGCTGCCTTGAGCCCGGGTGGAGCAAACCCCGAGTGCGCCTCGGGAAGAGGCTCACCCCCCCGTCATCCACTCCCCTTCCGCACAAAACCCACTCCTGCGGCCGAGACGGGCCCGTGACGCAGTGCGGACGAGCCCCGCTCACCTTCCATAAAGGCTTGCACGGTTCTGTCCACGCAGTTGTCGAAATGCTGCAGCACAAGGACGATCTCGTTGTTGCTCCGGTTGGGGACGATGGCCCGCACGGCGCTGATCTGGGGGGGAAACGGGGTGACGTGTGAACTATTTGCTTTATCCCACGGCAGCCCTTCCGCGAGCAGCCTAAAACCCGTAACCGATGGCTTCCTCAGCAAACTCTAATGCGCCAGGACGATTTAACCTGAATAAAATTTCGCTTTTGACAGAGCTGCGGTTGGCGCCCAGACAGAAACATATTTCATCTCGGAGAGGAGATGAAGACGGAGCGCTCGGGAGCTCCCCCGTGGCACGCGGCGAGTTAAACATCCCCAAAGACGCATTTACCTTCTCCTTCATGTTTTCAAAGGTTCCTCCTTGGGCCATCACGGTATTGGACTGCACATCAAAAATAAACCCGGACGGATCTGCGGAGAGAAAGGAGAAGGAAACTCTTCTGAACACCGGGCGCCCAGAGACGCTGGGAAAGGGCAGAAGCGAGAGGTCAGCTGCGAGCCGTTCCGCTGCCGGGGAGAGAATTGAAACCCTGCAAACGTACGGCGCTCGCTGCCTGGAAAAGGCAGGAAAAGGGAAGATCCCCCGGCCCTACGGAGCAGATTCCGCTCAGCCAGGTCGCCCCATTGGACCCGGTTTGCCAGTGCCCCGCTGAACCTGAGAAACTGGTTCAGTTTAAACCCACGGATCAAAACCAGGAGCACCCCCCAAAAAAAACATAACAGAAAAAACCCACAAAAAGCCCCTGTTGCGGAGCGGATTGCTGAAGCAAAGCAGAGCATTTCCGTATGAAACCTTCCTCCCAGCCCCGCAATGAAGGGTTAACGAAAGCCTGGGAGCGCTCTGGGTACCAATTTCCTCCACCTGGAGATAGGGATGGCGAGCAGACTGATAAATGGGTGCGAGCATCAGCAGCTCGCGCTCCTGCTGGCGCCGATCTCCGCAGCAATGCCCAAACGTTCCAAAAGAGACGCAGAATCGAGGAGGCACCCCCATGTCCCCATCGGGGCCATGACACCGCAAACCCACGCTCCAAAAGGCGGCATTTTGGGTTTGCTAACGAAAGAAAAGGGACACAGCTGCTCGGAGGTGTGTTCTACCACGACGGGGTGGGTCAGCCCAGGGTTTTAGCCACCATTCGGCCCCGGGAAGGTGACGCGTCCCTGGGCAGAGGCCGACGGCAGCAGCCCCAGGATTTTCAGTGCTTCTTTTTGTGCCATCGAGCCCTTTTTGGAGTGGATTTCCTAAGGGGGGGATTTGCTTTTAGAACCCAGCAGGGAGCCGGGGAAGCAGAAAACCCCAGTTTTCTGCAAAGCTTCTCCGGTGGGACCCTAGAGCGGCCGACCCGGCGGCTCCGGGGCCAACGTGGGGACAGGGACACGCGCTGCTCGCTAACTCCGAGTTGCTGATTCACGCTCTTTAAATGCAGCTCCTCGGAAGAGCTGGGTTTGGAGGGCACGCCGCTGGCTCCAGGGCTCCCAGCCCCTGAGGCAGCGACCCCCCCGCAAACCCTTTTGGCCCCGCGAGCCGCGTGTTCTCCAGCCCCCGAGCTCGCGCAGCCCGACTTCCCAACTTTTTAGCCCTCAATCTTGCAAATGGCTTTCAGGCCGAGTGAGAACTAGCAATTTGTTCTTCGAAATCTGGATGGCAGCGCCACCGAAGGCCCAGGCGCTGGGGAAGATGGAGCCCAGCACGTTTTCAGCTGTTCCATCCCTGCATTTCCATTTGGTCTTACGGGGGAATCGAGCTTGTCGGCGCCTCGGTCCCCAGCCTGAGCCCTCCAAACGTTTAACATGCGGAAATTATGCGACGGAGCCGCCGCGTCCGTTCGCTCTCAGCCCCGAGCGCCATTAAAAGGGCCGCGGGCGTTCGCGAGAAGGGGCGGAATTTAAAACGCTCCCGTTTACAAGCAGGAGCCCAGCGGCCACAGGCGACTCGGAGGTGTAGGGATGAAGGACCCTGCGGGCAGGAAAGCCGGGCTCGGTGTGCCGCGGCCAAGGCGGTGAGCTGCTCGGCCACAGCGCGGCGCCGCCCCCCCGGTCTGATGTGATAACCCCAGGGGCAATGCCGACGGTGTTAACTGCGTCCTTAACGACTGCACCCCCCAGAAAACGGGATGGGGAGAAACCGCTCATCCCAAACCACTGATTTTTGTGTTTCAGCGCTGACCAATAACGTGGGGGCTCTTAAACAGAAGCACTAACGACGCCAGGAAGAATCCACCGCAATACCAACCTGCTCCTCCCGTTAACTCCACTACTTGGGCCTTTTCTGCATGAAGGGGAACGGGCGGGTGAAATAAAGCGCTATTCTGCCGAGATTTGGTTAAACCATGAAACATTTACAGCCTCTGCGGCTGCTCAGGTCACCGGCAACAGCGCGGGAGGCCCGGGGAGATGTGAAATAAAAAGCTCTTAAGGCAATAACACCTCGCGGCTTGCTTAGAGAGCCTCCCATCTGCTCTAATTACAGGGATCTGCAGCCGCCCCCGCGCCCGGGACCGCAGCGCGGCCTGGCCAGAATTAATGCAGTCTCTCAGGACGGACAGACAGACCTGGCATATCATTATTCCGATCGCTGCGTGCTTGCGGTTGCACCGAAATAGGGGAAAAAAAGAACGGAACCTCCGGGTTTGTGGAGGAGCGCCAGGTAAGAGACGGCATCCACGGGCGGCCCCGCGCTCGGCGCAGACCGAGCGGCACGTCGTGCGTCTCGTGCTCATCCTGACAAATCCCACCGACTCGCTGCGATTCTTCCCTCGCAAGAGCGGTTCTGGCTAACAGGCAGCACAGGAACCGGCGCTAAGCTCTCCCCGCACAAATTAGAGAAATAAGGGCTAAAGCGGAGTTCGGATCGATATTCCTGGGGTTTGCCGCTGTCGAGCCACTTCATGGATATCGGAGAAAACAAAAGAACGCCCAGAAACACAAATTTTCTCTCCGGTCCAAGGGGAAGAACCTCACCACCCTTCCCCAAACGCACAACAATACTCGAGCAGGTCTTTTGGGTTATTAAACTAGATTCGCGCCATTTTTGTCCCTGCTCGTGCAAAATCGGGGCTTGGTAGCTCTATCGGCTGTTGTGGAAACCACTTGAACGCCCCAAAGCCCAGGGATATTCCTGCAGCCCACGGAGGCGGCAACTGCGCCTCAGAGTCCCGGAAAACAAGCAAAACCCGCCACATCCTGGTTCTTTTCCAAGCGCGCGCCGCGGCCCCCGCAGCCCAAACCTGACAGAGGGGAGCAAGGGGTGCAACGCTGAAAAACTCGCCGTGTGTTGGAGAGAACGAGGCCGCGCGGGCCAGAGACGGACTCGCAATGAGAAGAATTCAGGCTGAGGTACGCAGATCTCCAGATATCCCATCTCGGGAGCACCTGCAGAAGTCACCCCCGGTATTAATGCCGGCCACCTTCCCAGGGCAAGGCCGGGCCCAGGGAAGGGCTGGGAGAGGGGAAAAAATACAAAAGTACACAGGGAACAAACATTAACTTCTGGCAAACCAGCTAAAATACTCCAAACGGAGCCGCTACAGTGCAGGATGCTGCCTTCCCCCTCTCATCTACACATACAAAACTAAACTAAACCCTGACGTGCCCCAGAGTCCCTGCCGTCACCTGCGTCCTTGTCCCGCAAGGCCATTTATCAGGTTCCAATTTATCGGGTTCCGATTTATCAGGTTCTGATTTATCAGGTTCCGATTTATCGGGTTCCGATTTATCAGGTTCCGATTTATCAGGTTCCAGAGCAAATGTTCAAATATTCACCCTCGGGCGTTTTCACTGTAACCTGCAGCACGTTGCAGAGAAACCTCCTTGTTCACCCATTTTGCCAGAATTGTTGGGACACAGACGAGCAAACAGCCCCCAGAGGAGAATCTTCCGTGGTCTTAAACAAAGTACAAGCTTAACATGAAATTTTTCTCGTTTTGGGGGGTTTTCTAAGGGTTTGCTGTGCAGGTTCCTGCCGCTTAACCCCGCTCCAGCCAAAACTCTCCTTTAAGGACCTTTCACCTTCGCCAAACTCCGGTCGGGTGGTTTTCCATCCATCAACACGGCTCCTCGACACGTCCAGATGAGCAGGAACCCACGCCGGTTTACCCGGGGACTAAACTCGTGCCTAAAGCCGCAGCTGGTTTCCCACCAGCCGGGAGAGCCTGGGCTTTATTTCCAGCAGCACAGAGAACTTAATTTCTTAATAACTGTAGTGAGGCTTCCAAGAGCGCAGACACAAACACAGCCACTTAAAACCGCTCGGAAATTATCCTATACGCTAATTTCCGTAAGTGTTACTAATCGCTTTGAGTCATTTACGGATCCGGATGCCAGCGGACGGCTGGGAAACTCAGGTAACGCCGTTTTGTGCCAAAGCCATAGAAAAAAAATAATACAGCGAGAACAAAAGCTCTTCTCTTGAGGTAGAGGACACGAATCCTCCAACCTTAAATTATTAATTGGCAGCCAGTTCAAATAAAGAGAGAAGCGTAACCCTCAACCCCACCGCGCGCACACCTTGGAATTAACGTTTCACGCCTGACAAATACAATCCCCGACTGAAATCAGCCGCTTGACACCACAACGCGAAAAATAAGAAGAAAAAAGAAAAAGCAGGCTGTGTATCTGAAGATGAAATAAGGAAAAAAAGCTTCTTGCCAACTTGCCCTTCGGTGCCTAGCTTGAAGGGAAAAGATCTCAATAGATCTAATTTGATACGCCGAGGGGGGACAAAATGTAAATTTTAGGAGAATTAATCCCAGGAGAGACCCCCAACCCCACTCAGGTCCACGTTGGGCACCCACTGGGGTGAAATAAGGAAAGTTTGGCTCCATAATTCTTCAACTACTACACAACATGGGCTTTTTTTTTCCTCCCGTTGTGTGGCTGTGAAAATGATGCGATATTAATATTGCACAGGGACTCGCGAAGGCAGAACTGTCCAGCCGGACAACCGAGACGCCACGAAAAATGTCACCAAACCCAAGAGGTCGTGCGATGTCACCGAGACGGTGACAACGAGCTGTCAAGTGACATCAGCAGCCTGGCAAGGAGTCCGGTGACAGCAATTAACCCCTGTTCTAACTGATAATCAATAGCACCATTTATTGGCGTTGGAATAGATCGCGTCCACGCACATCTTACCTTTTGTATTTTGCTTTTTAGACATCGTGTTGGCTCCAGCTGTACAGGACGGGGGGGGTAGAAAAACAGAGTCCTCGCCCTCGAGCAACGGCGTTGGCAGCTGTAATTCTCACACCGACGGGGAAAAATGGCAGATTTGGCGCTTTTTGGACAGTAAAATCCCGGCGGCGGGTCTGGAGCTGTCAGAAACGCGGCTGCCGGGTCAGCAACGCCGCGGCTCCGGCCCCGAAGAGCACCCTCTTGTCACGAAGCCTGAGCGCGGCGGTCGGCGTCGGCCTGGAAAAGGAAAAACGACAAAAAAAGAAAAAGAAGGCACTAAGAAAGCCGCTGCTGTACAAGGCAAGGTGAGGCTCAGCTTGTCAGAGCTGTCTCGCTCGTGCTTTTCTAGAGTGAAAACCCGGATTTGGTTCAAACGCCTGGTGAAACGGCCACCCAGAAAACAAAAAAGCAACGTGAAGTACAAAGCAACAAGATGCCCACGGTCTCAATTCGGAGCCACCATCGGACACCGCGACTTGAACAGGCGAGCGTAGAACCCGGGGGGGTTGGAACCCGCTGTAAAAAACAACATTTACGCAACGGGGAGGCAAAATTCCCTTTGCTGCCGGCACTCGAAAATAGACCAATTTTACAGGATTTTTCTGCTTCTTTCAACGGAGCGGGAAGCACAAACCTGCTCCCCGGGGAGGGCGCGAGGGGGCCGAATCCGTCACTGCCAGGTCAAACAAAGACCAGCGGGACACGCAAGGTAAAGAAACAATAGAGATCCCGCTCTGCCGCGCCAAAAACCTCCAACCCCCGCCCAAACTGTCGTTTTTGTAAATGCAGATAAGTGAACGAACGCAAATCGTAGCAAACATCAGGAGAGCTCGGACATTTAGGCAAACCCACGAGCTGGTGAAAACGAAGCCACGGAATTTAAAAATACGCATCTGGTTTGCTCCAGAGATAATGAGAAGTTCAGTTCCCGCCCCGACCGGGATTAGTTTTTAGGGACGCAGCTGATAATCCCGGGGAATGCGCCGCGCCGGGGTTCGGCACCTTTATTTTGATTGGAAAACCGGCGTTCTGCTGCCATTAGAATTGCCCTTTATCAGCCACCCGGCGCACCAAGCTGATTTTTAACCAGCGATGTGAGGCGGGGGCCGTCGACACCGTCCGTGCAAAAACAAAAGCTGCAAAGGGATTTTTTACCTGCAAAGACGAGGGGGTGGGTCAGAAACCCCAGTCCCCCAAATTAAATCCCTTCGCTCGTTTCGCTGCGTCCAGGCACCTCGGGAAAACAGCGGCGTTCGCGACCCTCAAACCGCAGAGGCCGAGGATTCGGTGCAGGACAGAGCTGCCGGTTTGCTGCAATTCGCAGGGCTCCTGCCCGGTTTGCCGGTCACTTAGAGGCAGCGAGCAGGAAACCTCCTGCGATCGCAGGGAGGACGAGGAAAAAGCTCCGGCGCTGACCTATGATACGGGAGTTAAACACCGCGGGCATTTATCGCCGCGAGATTTCAAAGCAAACAAATTAAAAAGAAAACTAAGGAATGGACTCACGGCTGTGCCTTCCGGGCAGCTCTAGAACGTCAGTTGAGAAATAAAGACGAGCGCAGCTTAATCCGGAGGGAACACGACAACTCCCTCAAGTTGTCGCAAACTTAGTTCGGGGAACAAAGGAACGTTTCAAACCCGCTTCTGCGTGGACGGCCCTGAAAAGCAAAGAACTCCATTCAGAGCCTAAAAAACAAGCTGGAAAAAAAGCCAAAAAGGCGCCAGTAAAGAAGTTATCGGGGAATCCCAAAAAGCCTGAAGAACGCTCCAGCTTATCGCCTACAGAATAGACTTGTAGCCACTTCAAAGGAGAAAAAATAAATGGGAATTAAGTCTTGGAGGGGAAACAAACACACAACAGGTTGTGAATTACCCCGTGGCAAGAGAAATTCTAAGCACCAAAGTAATAATGGACTTTTATTTGGTATGCGCGTGTCTAAAGAACACAAAACCGTCACGAAATCCACCTGCAGGATTAAACTAAAATGTTATATTTATAAGGGAATTGGTGGGGGAGCAATAAAACCCCCAGAAAGCCAACTCGGACAGAGCAAGAAACGCCTCCCCAGACCACGCTGGAAACGCACATGACGCTACACGGACAAGCAGATCCAGAAATAAGGGAAATATCTGCAATTTTATAGACGGCAAGGCAAACAAATGAATTACGTCTAAATCCCCCGCCCGTGCTATTCCTGCTCCGTCTAGACGGATTATTTCAGCAAACATCGGGAACTCGAAGGAAAAGCAGATCAACAGTGAGAAATTCGTCTGGATTTTTTACTTTATTAGCCCGTGGAAGACGCTTTTGCTGCGGAATTCGGAGTCGCAAGGAATAAATCAATGAATGTGGGTGGCTTTTTACACCCTGTGCAGCAGCATCTGGCTAATTGGCTTTGGAATTAAGTGGTCCCTCCCTGGCTATTTTAATCTTGTTGATCAAGCCCCTCTGCGAGTCCAACAGCATTTCACTACAACATATTGTCCCGCTTGTAATTTATAATCATCCGCAAATAATAAAAGCCCAGGTTTTCGCTGCGCGGTGGACCCGGGTGTTTATCGGCAGAAGGGGATTAACTCACTTTTATGGCTGTCCTGAAATAAAATGCGACAATTGACACTAGGAACGGGGGAACGGTGCCGACCGGTCACGAGCAGGACTCGGTGAGCAGGTTTAAAACGTCCCCGCGCACAGGAGCCCCCAATGTCCCCATGGCCGCCCCAGCACGAGCAAAGGCGCATTTTTCCCCCAATTTTTATGAATCTACACGGCACTGAGACGCTGGGATGTGGGGGGTTTGCAGCCAATACCCGATCGGTGACAGCCGAGCAGAACAAGCCTGCTCAGCTCTCCCGCCCAAGAGTTAAGTTGGTTTAACTTGTTTTTTTGCCCTAACCCAGAGCACGAAACACATCGGCCACTGTTGCCACCCTCTCCAAGCACCGATCTGGGTTGATTTCACCCCAAAACCCGCAGCTTTTTCTATCCCAGACAAGTCCGCTCGTGGGACAGGATGAAGATCATAAAACCAAACACAAAAAACTACTTTAGGATTTTAAAAAATCATTTCTTAATATGGCTCGTGGGGTTTGGGGTTGTCTTTTTTTTTTCCTTCCCAGTGTTTCCTCAGGAGCGAGCTGAACGTTTAACCCCGGAGATAATTAGCTGTCTATATGCCGGTTCAATCCGCGCGTTTATTCTTCTCTTGCCCAGTGCATTATGCAGAGCACGCCCGGGCGTTCGCGCTCCTCAAACATCCACCTCTCACCAGCTTCACCACAGATCGCTTTGGGGCACAAAGAAGGAAAATCACATATTTCAGTTGACAAAATACCCCAGCGACACTACAAAACCCCACTTGGAGTGCTGACAAATACTTAAACAATATAAGAGTCTCAGCGACTTGTCAAGAATCGTTTCATATTTAAGAGGATCAACACGTGCCTTTTAGATTAAACGTGACTTTTTACTGAAGTATCTAAAAATCAGAAGATTTTGCAAAGCAGGGAGGAAAAAAAATGGCAAATAACAGCAGATGATGCTGCTTTTCGTTCCTCCGCTTTAAGTGGTGAAAACATCCTTCATCTCCCCCAATTTAAAGGGGTGAACCTCCAATTTAAAGGAGGTGAACAGAATCATTGCAGTCCTGCCAGAAACCCTCAGCTTTTTCTTCAATTACAGCTAATTGCCAGGTCTGATATCCCAAGCCAGAGCTTGAAAACATCGTTAAAAACAAGTCCCATATTTTAATTGCCAGATCTATTTTTTTAACACAGGACTTATGCATCCTCTTCAGACTGCACATCACCTTCAGAGCTCCTTTGTCCTGAATGCAACAAGACTCTTCTGCTTCAGACAGAACAATCATAAAACATTTAAATGCCCCTTGAAGAGTAAGTTACAATTAAAAAAAAACCCACAACAACAAACCTTTATGCATTAGACAATTCCTGCAAGAGTTTAGTCTGGGAACCTCGAAATGACGGAGATGGCTGCGGCCACAAATACGTGACATACAGCGTGGATGAATTATAGAATCATGGAATCATTTTGGGTGGAAAAGACTGAAGATTGAGCCCAACCGTCCACCCAACGCTGGCACTAAATTGTCCCCAAAAACCTCATCTGTTCACCCCCCAGGGATGGCGACTCCAGCACTGCCCTGGGCAGCCTGGGCAACGCCCGACAGCCCTTTGGGGAAGAAATTCCCAACCTCAACCTCGTGTGAGCAAGTACTGCTTAGAAAACACCACATCCTGGAGCCAAACCGGGTGGCAGGACACTCCACACCCTCTACCTGAGACTTTTTGGGGCAAAAAGATCTAGAAAGCCTCCAAAGACGTGGCAGCCAGAGCCTTCCAACTGGAGCATCCAGCGGAAAACAGTCAGAAAAAGCTCAAAATCATGTAAACAGCCCCCAGGCTCTACACAGGTAGCCGGCGGGTGGCAGGGGAGGGACTTCTGTGTGGATTGTCCCAAGTTTTACCTCCCGTCAACGCACAAAGGCTCCACAGAGAAGCTTTTGTTTCTGTTTTGGCACCTCCAGCTCCTCACAGGGCCCAGACTCCGAGGAGCTGCTTTGTGAGAGAATCGACCTGACCATCACCCCCACCCCGAGGATCGTTACACCCACGGTGGATAATTACACAGAGGGAACCGCTGCGGCACCCACGGTCCTCTGAGGATTCTCTCCCTTCTCCAAACCGAACCAAATCCTATTTTTTTTGCCTTCTTTCTGGGCCGGAGGGCTCGAGGGGGACGGCGGCTTCGCAACTTCTCCGCAACAGCTCCCTCTGCGGATACGGGAACGCTCGGGAAGCCGATGGGCGAGCACAAAATAAGAACAGCACTGATGAGCACCCGCAGGTGGGGGGGAAAAGCGGGGACGAGGCGCTGGAAACCACCTTCTAACCCAGCGCTGGCTGCTGGAGAAAATGCGGAGTGAGCTGAGGGAGGGCTGCGAGGCTTTGGGGAGGAACGGGGTGGGGGAAATAACATTTTTCTCCTCGCAATTCAGGCTGCTTTTCGCCACCCTCGTTAGTTAATTATTTGTGCGACGGTGACAGGTAAAGGCCGCAGAGCGAGATCTCCGCATGCACGGGGAGGGGGTTGCACCCCCGGGATTTCGGGGCACGGGAGGGGCGGCGGCGGAAACCGCGGGTTAACGCTCCCGACCCCCCCCGCGGGTTAACGCTCCC
>VWYH01005579.1:0-85521 GCA_013399365.1 Pampusana beccarii | reverse complement strand
CAAGAAAGTGAAACAGAATGTCCGCGTCAACATGGAAAATATGAAAAATATTACACTTTTTTTTTTAAATGTTTTTAAATTTGGAAATATTCATTCCCTGGTTTGCCATTTATCAGACCTTATTGTCTGATAGAAGTGGATCTTCTTGTCCAGAAGATGACTTGCTTTTGAGAGAATATGGTCAGTATATAAATTGCATTTTCCTGATGGAGAAAAATAAGCTGGAAAAAAATCTAAAAAGATCATCTAGACTATTCCCATCCTTTAAGGTGGAACAAACACTATCCACATTACTCCTGGCAAGTGTTTATCTAAGTTTTTCTTACAGACATCTCATGGTAGGGCAAGTGTGAGATGTCCATCACCGTTTGTTGCTCTGGCCCCGTGCATCTGGTCTGGTGCATCAAGGGAAGCACTTTAGGTTGTGCCTGTGCAGAGAAAGACCACACTTCAGAGAAAGAAATCAAGATACATGCGGAAGAGAAAGGCCTACAAGGAGCTGAAGCTGTCATGACTTGCCTTGCCAGGGCTGCACATATACTGATGAAGTGTTATGTATAGTTCCTTTTATTTATTAGTCTGCTTTTGTTCCTTATCTCAAAAAAATTACATGATTCTACATTCTCATTCTCTTGAGTGCTCAAGAGGGACAGAGTGGTACAGTACAAGGTCACCAGGAACACTGTTTATAATCTTAAAACCAAGGTAGTATGAACTTTCTTAGTTCAACCAATAGTGTGATGGTAAGATTGTTAGAAGGGAGTAGAAACATCCATCCCAAAGGAAAATATGAATTCAGTAGCTGAACTCTGCTGCTAATTTCAACAAGATTGATGTTTCACCGTGGTGTCTACTGCTTTGATATGGTGTCAAGGATACCTGTCTTAAAATTATTAAATGTTTCTTCTTTTTCTTACAAAAATTAAAGATATTAAATAGTGTATTGTAAGAAGATTACCTTACAAATAGCTGAGCAATTACAGTAAGATATCTGGAGCAAGCTAATTTGCTTTTGTCAATGGAGCTGAGGTCTTTCCTAATTTTGTAGTGTAAATAAAATCAAATGTTCTTTGACTGTCCAGGACAAAACCAGCATGATTAAAAATGGAGACTTTCTGGCAAATGTAGATGTAAGGTATGACACTATATCAAACATTCACTAAACATCTACTAAAGGTTTGGTTTTTTTTTTTTTTTTTTATTTTTAATATTTTTTTTTTTTAATTTATTTTTTTAGTTTTATTTTATATTTTTTTTTTATTTATATTTTTTTTGTTTTTTATNTCAAACATTCACTAAACATCTACTAAAGGTTTGGTTTTTTTTTTTTTTTACATGGGAAACAATATCGTGTGTCAATGAATCCCTTCAGTCCTACTTTATAGTCTGTGTAAAGTCACAGGCACTTTGTTTCACATGGATACAGTAACAAATATGGAATGGGGTGTGGAGGGGGAATATTTTTTATTTCAGTGGCTGTTTCCCTCCTGAGAAGGTAAATTCTCCTTGGGCCCATTTCCACTTCTGGCTTGCACAGAGCTTCATCTGCTCCAGATCCTCCCCTTCTGCAGCCCACCCAGAGTGGCTCCCCAGAGCTGCCTGGCAGCCAGCGAGCAACGGCCCAAAAAACTCTCGTGTTGAAGCTAACAAATTCTAGTGCATTTGATTACCTTGGGGTTTATCTTATTTGGCAAGTTATTCTGTAGAGCCTGATCAGTAATTAACTTTCCTTGCAACATTATATTTTTTTCCTCTAAGATTAATTTTAACATGCATTTATCGTGAGTGGCCTGGTGATTCTAAAGCCCTTCCTGGAGTGCTGCTGCTGCCTTAGCCATTCTCAACCCAAATCTGTAGGCCAGCTCTTTTAATTGGCACATATTATGTACAGTTTTTTCTGCTTTTTTATTTTGCTAGGAAATAAGATGTAACTGGAGGGCAGTGTGGTATGTAAGACTGCATCCTGATCTTACTTCTGTTATGGTTGGTAGGAATTTCGCTGCAGACTTAAGTGCTCTATTCCTCAGGCCTGTCTCAGGTAAATGATGCTATGAGCTCTGGATATTCCACAGAATTAACTATAAGGCTGAAGATCAACGTTTGGTGTTTGGTTTTTTTTGGTTTTTGTTTTTGTTTTTTTTTAAAAAGGGTATAATGATAGGGAAACTGAAACAATTGGCAAGTGTATTAACAATGCTTTGGTCAAATATTTTGCATTTTCATTTGCTGCTGATGTTACGTTACTCCATGAGAGATCAAAAATGGAAACCATGTGCTCTTTTCTTACCCAAACTGAAACAATTATACAGTTAGGAGAGCTGAACATAGGTCCGGGCAGCATGTTGTGATAATATGGCTCTTCTGCTTCTGGTAGTTGAGGACACAGTCTTAGGTCCTTAGCTTGCAAATAAATACTAGTGAATATAGGGTTCCATCTGCATGCAGCTTTTGATAAGGGTATGAGGAGTAAGGGTTTAATTGATCTCCGTATCATCTTCCTGTATTTTCAGTAATGCTCCTTACATTTTGCAAGAATAAATTATGTAATGTTTTTGAATATGTGAAACCTGAAGTAATTACATCTGTTTAAATAACAGCAACAAATTAAAAAATCAACAACCAACAACAATGGATAAAATAAATATAGAAGGTTTTAGTTATGCCCTCAGTTAAGATAATCTAAAGTCTAAATGACTGATAGAGTATTTTGTTTCTTAGAGGCATCACATGTTATACTAGGATATGATGACAGGCTACCGAAGGGCTCATTTTGTGCTTGGGGCTGCACTGAGCATATTAAAGCACAGTTCAGTGGTCTGATATCTATGAAAGTAAGACCAAATAGTTCTACATAGAGTCTTAGTCACAGATTTTTAAATAAAGGAATGCCAGTGAAATGAGTATAAAAAAATACTGTAGTATGCTTTTAAAACTGTGGATAAAGCTTTGAGGTGGTTATTAAGTAACCGTGAGCCACAGCCCATAACAAGTCTATTCCTAAAAGAGAAGTGGGTTAAAAATGAACTTTCAGCCAAATTCCCTGTTTAAAGTCCCATTGATTTCACTGATTCTCTGGGCCAGAAAAATGATGCAGATGTAAATCTGCTTGTTGGGTAGGACTGGAACTCTTCACAGTTAATGAAAAAGTACAAAGTAAACTCTCTTAGGGTCCCAAGGTAAATGAATTTAATATTAAAAAAAAAAAAAATTGAGGCCTATTATCAGTTGGGTCCTATTTGAATTACAGATTAGCATTTTCTCTTGCCATTTAAGTGGGTAGCTTGCTGTGACCCTTTTGTGTTTTCAGTTAATCTGTTTAAGTTCTTAGGCAGACAAAAACTAGTTTGCCATTGACTGTGTAATAAACAATGAAATAATGATGTCGATTTTCCTGTTCTAGGTAAAGAATAAGTATAATTTACAAAAGGTCTTCATGCGAGACTTTCCCTAATTATTCTTGATTCTCTGCTTGGACTAATGTTGAGTTTAATTTAATTGAGGTATTCTGAAGGAAAGGCTGCCAGTGCCAATAACCTTACTGAGCTTATTGGGTTTGGACATGCCCATAGCAAAAGCAGGTTTACGGTGACTGACATAATCCAAGACCCCACGCAAGTGGTTTAAAAGCAAAGTATCATCCTGCTTCCCCAAATTAAAACTAACTGAAGCAGCATTCCAACGTTTCTATGTAATCAAGAAAGATATATTACCTTCCTCTTCTCCATAAGGACTTAAATTCATTTGTTAAACCTTCCTACCCAAAAGTTGATAGGAAAATTCTCCTGCAAATAGGCAGTAACATTACTGATGTAGCATTGTTTACATTTCTAGCCAATACTGTTGATAGGGTTTTTTGGTGGATTTCTCAGTAGGAAGATTAGAATTTTAAAGTGATGCAGTTTGGAAGATCTGATTTAAAATTAGTATCGTGTTCATCTGTTTATATTCTTGCCAATTTCTGTGGTTCCCTATTACATTTTCTTATTTGAAATAATGGAATTTTCTGTCCTTTTACTATGTGAAAGACCTGTATAAAACAAGAAAACTGATTCCTTACGCAGTAAAGGATCTTAAAAGTGCAAAGTGAACACACTTCAAAGGGAAAGAACTATTTTTCTCTCATATATTGTTCAGCTGTCTTCATTCTAATGGTAAATTCTAAGAAATAAGAGTCAAACATTTTATGTGGACTATATTCTTGTGAGTTCAAAATGTAGTATGTCAATTTGCTGCCCTTTTTTTAAGCTAAGTATGTGATCGAAGAACTTAACACAAGGTGGAAATTTCAAATGGCGCTTACCACGGATTTAGCTGCCTACAGTTGTATGTATGTGTGCTCTGAAGCATCCTAAGCTTTTTTTTTCCTAGCCCAACTTGGAGATTTTGAAAGGTGTAAGCCTGTGAATTATATTTTAATATATTTTTCTGCTCTTAGAAATAGACTGGGTTTGTGTCCTGCATTTCCAGATCTGTTGCTCTACTGAGATGGAGTAAAGGAAGAGGAGGGTATTCTGTTCTACCACTCCTGCAGTGGCTCTGTCTACTAAATTTGGGGTTGTTACATGCTGTAAGCTTAACATTTAACAATGAGTAGATTGAAGGTTCATTGCAAGGGAATCAGGCCCAGGAGTCGAGGCCCTGGATTCTCCTCCCAAGGAATTTTCATCTTGCCTAAGTTTTCCTTGGCACAGAAGAGAAATGAGCTCCAAAAAGTCTGTGTCTGGCTTTACTTCTAGTGAATGTATGACCTTAGGCTAGTTGCTAAATTCCACATTCCTTTGTTCTTACAGAATCTTAAAAACTATGGAAAAAGTGAAAAACGGTTGGAGAGAAGTTGCTGCATAAATATACGGTATTATTCTATGTAATATTGGTTTCTCCCCTATTGAGACGAGGAGGCGGAGGTGACACTGAGCATACTTGGAATTATTTATCTGCCCACTCTTAATTGCTTAGTCTGAGTCTGTTTACAGTGGTGCTAACTGAAGAATTTCTCTCACTTGTATCCAATGTGATGCTATCAAATAGCTTAGGCCCAGAGGTGAATTTGTTAAATGAAAAATTATAGACTTCATGACTAGTTATGATGCTTGTGATAACATTGATAACCTCTTTAAATTCACATCCATGGTGAAAGGAAGTATTTATAAGGACTCATAAGGGGATTGATTCGCTAAGCAATTTTCATCCTTTTCTATTATCTGTTGTTCATCTGTTTTGGTTATGTGGCGTAATTTCTTGGTGAGACCAAGACAGAAGTAGATTTGAAGTGCAACTTTTAGGTATTGCTGTAGGAATCTCTCCAAAGGAGACACTAGACTTAAAATGGCAGAAGGTACCTTTGAAAATTTCTGACTCCTTAGAAAAAAGTTCCATTGAAAATGGTAAAAGAGGTTCTTCTGATTTCCCCCCCCCGTCCCTTTCCTTAATGAACTCTGAGGGGAAAAATGTCACTGTATTTCTATGCTGTTCTTGTTGTGGTGTTTTTCTCTGAGGCTGTAAAACATAATGATGGTGAGGCCCATTCTTGTGGTGAATACACCAGGGAATTACCAACCTGTTGCAGACCTAAGACTTGGGGAAATAAGTATGAGAACTTGTTATCTAATTTTGAGGACAAAGTTAGCAACTATAAGGGCAAGTTTTACCAGTGTGTGGCCATTTCTGTGATTCTGTGGTAGAGTCTGAATTCCCTGTGGTTTCATTGTAGCTTTCCTTGGGCTGCAAGGAAAACTTTCAGCTGTGAGTTGCCTGAGCACTTGTCAGCCTTATTATAAGAAATTTCCCATAAATCTTCGCCAGTTAGTAGCATATAGTTCAGAAACACCTACATGTCTGTCATGATGGTTTTCCATCAACAAGCACAGGAGACTTTTCAAAACACTGGCCATATTCTCATCCTTTCTGCTCTTAAATTATTCGTATTTCTGTAATTAATACTGTGTCAGCTTACCTCCAACTGTGGGAAACCTTGTTTAGTGTGGTTTTTAAAATGCATTATTTTCCTTTTCTAACCTATTTAGTGATTTTTGCATTGTGTAATTTCATGTGATGATGTTTGAGCTGGGTTATGGCTGTAAGCTTGCTTGTTTGCTGCTCTCTCATAACTAATGTGCATATAGAACAGTGCAAATGGCAAAGGTCAGATCTGGTTCTAAACTAGATATATCATCTAAAGCACCTGATGTTTCTAGACAGCATCATGTATTATAAAATCAGCTTTCCAAGGGATATTTCCTAGGGTTCTGCTGAAATATGACATCTAAAATCTTATATATTACTTTTGAAACAAGCAAACCAGTGCACATACTCATGAACCTGTCAAAAGAGAATTTTGCCTGTGACTGGGTAGGTTAACAAATATGAACTTCTGTTTCTCAACTGATACTTACCAATGATTATGTTGGCTTTTCAAAATAGGATTGCAGTGGCTTTCACAGCTTCAGGATTTCTATTATTTCTCATAGCTATCACTCTTGAGCAACAGGAACTGTGGGATATTATTATGCTCCTGCAGTGAAATCCTGTGTGGGTTTTAGACTGCTGTGTCAAGACTGCTTGGTGCAAGAGAGCTGGGAATTTTGGTTTTTGTTCTCTGTCAGCATATCTTTATGTTAAACTCTGGTTTTGCTACTAGAGTAGGTATGATGTAGCATTGCAGTGCTATACCATTTTCTGGGTTACCTTTCCTCTTCTGGGCATGCTGCTGTTTTGAAGAGATGGAAGAAAACTTCACAGGCTTTAGGTTGGACTCGATGATCTTAAAGGTCTTTTCCAACCAAACAATTCTATGATTCCATCACTGAGAAGTGCTAACTCGTGCTGTGATAACCAGAGTGTTGCCAACCTGCATGAACCCAGGCACAGAGATTTATTTCTCACCACATCCACTTCGAATGGGCTTGTTCTCAAGCTGAAGAGGCTGACAATAGAAAGCCACCCAAGAGATGGATCTACATTTCCCCCATTTCTTAGCAAATTTGGGGATTAGTTGTGGAACCCTGCAGGTCATAAATGCTGTGGGAAGAAAAAAATGTAGCATCCTATTCCCAGTTGCAAGTGATCCCCAAAAGAGAGATTTACTTAGTGCCCACGCTAATGCTAGTTAAAGTGCATTGTTAAGGGCTAAATACTAGGCTGGGGCTGAAGTAGGTTCCCAGTTGTCAGGAACAGGGGTGGAGAGCATCAGAGAAAAGCAGGTAATAGGATAGTTTGGATTGTCATTCTGGTGTTAGTAGCGTAGAACGTCTTAGAGAGATTTGCAAGTCTTCCCAACTGGTAGGACAGTAAATATAGAACACACTAAGCATTTGAGGAAAGATTATCCAGAGCCCCTTTTGGGGGAAAAGGCAGTTATTTTACAGGTTCCTGAAACAAGCTGCATGGAGAGCTCTGTGGCCCCTCTCCAGGGACTGGAATGGTGTTTGATAATGCCGCTCCAGCAAGGCTGGAGCAGTTCCCGAGGGAGAGGAAGAAATCCTCCTCCTCTCACAGGCTGGAAGGGATCAAGTTCCTAATAAGGGAATCTGCTCCAAATTGGGCTATACCCTCCATTCTCAGGAAGTGTGGGCTGGGTGTGTGAAAAGCAGAGCTTTCTTTCCCTGAGAACTTCTTACGGAACTGTGCTTTGCTTTCTTAACAAATGGTCCTGACACAGCACACGCACTGCACAGCAGCAGGAAAATATCCTGCAAGTGTCTTGTGAAAAGTTCAAGGAAGAGTGAGGCCAGCTCTGATTCGGTTATTTACCATCAATCAGACTGTTGCTTGGCAGGGAGTGGATGATGAGGAGCCTGAACGAGCTGAAAAGGGGCAGGAAGAGAAGTGGAGGCAGCATTCTTCCTATTTAAAGCTGCATCCCCTGGAAGGAGTGTTTGCAGACCGCGCTGGAGCTAGTGCTGAAAGAAGGGGCTCGCAGACTTTGTCCTGGAACTGATGCTGAAAGGCAGCAAGACTCCCCAGCTGGCTTCATGGTGCTAAAATAACCTTGCATCTCTGCACTTTTTGCTGCCCAGGAGGATACATGTCTAATATCTAGACATGATGGCAATCTGGGTACAAACAAGAACTTTCTTCATCCTTGCTGCTTTATTAGGGCGATTTGTAACCATAAAAGCGCAAGAAGAGGAAGAATATGACGGTGGTGAGTTTCTTTCTCTCACTCTAAATATATTGTCATCTCCCCGTCTTTGTACGCAGTGTGCTTATTGTGTGATTTGGCTAATAAGTGGTGTGAGAAGCCTCTGGGGTACAAGAGTAACGAGACGTTTTGCTTTTCTATACTGCGAAGGCAGCGCTGAGGTTTGCGCTGGGGGCTTATGATCGGGAGACCGAGGGAGACGTTAGCAGCCGGGGAGCTGCGGTGATCGCTGCGGAGCGGGAGGAACCGGCGACCGGCGGGCACCGCGCGGAGCCCTCGGCCGGCTCCGGCGGGGGAGTTCGCAACAAAAGCGAGCGGCCGGGCCAGCCGAGCTGGGACAAGTAAACACATCAGCCTCGCAGGGCGGAGGCGTTTGCGCTAAACTACATCTGCTTTCTCGCATTCTTTGTTTTAGAGAAATACAGAAACGTGGCTTTCCTCTGTTTGTTTGGTGGTTGGTTTTTTGTTGGTTTTTTCTTTCTTTTCTTTCCTCCTCCTTTCTTTCCCTCTGAGTCTCCTTCCCCCCGGCTCTTGCAGGAGGGTTGTGGGATCCCCGGGGCGGGCTGCGGTGGCACCCAGCCTTCCCTCCGCCCCGGGGCTTGCTGAGCGGGGCAGCGGCGCTTTGTAGCGAGCCCTGTGAAGGCAGGAGCGCTGGCAAGCTGCGTACCTGACCCGTGTAACCTGAACTTTCTTAGGCTGCTTTATATTCCGTTTTTATTTAATATCATTTCGATGCCTGGGAGAGAGAGACTGATGGTCAGGAGAATGCGTGGTGACTGTAGGCTTTCATCAGTCTGGATGGATGTCGTGCTGTATGTTGGTTTCCTGAAATGTGAGAACGCTGATTGTGGGACAGTCTGTAGCTATTGTACTCCTGAACATACTTCCGAAGCTTCTCATGTGTAACACTGGCTTCTTTTCCAAGTAATTCCCAACAAAGGGACAGTTTGCAATTATCACATACTTTCAAGAGTGTAATTTTTCTTGTAACTGAACTTCTCTGGTAATATGCTGCCTTACACAAGTGAGGAGGAGTCAAAGCCTGATGAATAAAACAGTGCAATAATTCTGAAACTTTTGTTCTGCGAAGCAAAACGAGTCTGTCTGGACTACGCACAGCTGTGTGAGGAGTCCCATAGAGGGGGCACTTTGTATAGTCTTGGGAGTATAATTCATATACTTGTTATAAAGGGAGACATGTATTATGTATTTTTCAGTTACATGTAATACCAAAGAAAACACTTGTGAAAATATTGACTTCATTTTTTTGGTATCCATTTAGCAAAAACAATAGCTTTTTTTTGCTGGGCAGAATTTTATGTGATATGTCTGTGGGGTTATTACGTGTTATTTACTAGTTCGTTGCTATTGTGGAAATTATGGGATGAGCCAGTAATGCGGCAACACCTTCTGGGATGTACTTCCCATATGCTGATGGCTGAGGAAACCCAGAGATACGTGGTAAGTCAGAGAGCAAAATACATTGTAATAAATTAGTGACATCTGTTTGCACTTCACTTATTCATCTTCCTGTTTGAGAATGTAATAGCTCTTGTCTACCATACGTATGAGGAAGCTCCTTCTCCAATGATCTTTATATTAGTGGGGGGAAAACAACAATTACAGAATAACAACAAAAAAACCACGAACAACCAAACACAAACCTCCATGCTATTTTAGTGTGTTTTGAGGGATGGTGCACAGTGAGGAAGAAAGGAGGGTAAATCCTACACATTGGTCTGGTTTAACTGCATAAACAAGGGGTTTCAGGTTTTTTTTGGTTCCTCATTGAAACCCACAAATGCTCCAGAATGGGCGGGTTTTTACTCTTGGTTTGTCTTGGTTTTAGTACTTGTGCAGAGGTCTAAGAGCAGTGTACGTTGTACTGAACTGCAGGTGACTGTCTATACAGCTGCTTCGCTTCTCCCAATTCAGTTGGCCAAATGTGTCATTTAAATGTAAGTGCTACGGTAAACAAATATTGGAGGTATCTGACAAAGCAAAGAATTCACTTGAAGAAGCTTAGATTAGGAAAAACTGTCAGACTATCAGAAAGTATGTAAACCAGTGGTTTACCAGTCATTTTTCATGCCAGTCCTAGAAAAAATGAGAAGTATTAAATACTGGTTGTCAACCTCAACCACAGTAGAAGAAAGAAATAGCTTTTGCAGAAGTGTGTTACAGAAATTATCATTATAAGGGTGAGTGATATTGATAGGTAACTTAAATAACATACAGCAGGTAAAATAGTTTAAAAAATTTAATGGAAGAACTTTAATTCTTCTTCAAACTAAACATACTGCTTAACAATTATAATTTTTAAAATCACTTTCTATTGCTGAGCTTTTAAGTCATGCCAGTTTCTATATTCATTTTTTTCTCTTGGAACCATTGCAGTTTGATCTGTTTTGCTCAAGAACACTTGGCTGCTAGTGCTACATTGTACACACACTTAAAATGCGTGTAAAACCATGAAAAACAGACACTTTGAAACCTACTACAGCAAAATGGATCATTTTGAGACTAGCTATTTTAAATGTTCCTGTTTAAAAGTTACTTAAGAATAAAACCAGCACTGCAAAGTCTTAGACTGAACCATAGAATAGTTCGGGTTGGAAGGGACCTTCAAAGGTCACCTAGTCCAACCCCCTGCCGTGAGTAGGGACATCCCCACCCAGACCAGGTTGCTCACAGTGCTGTTGTAGCCTGCCTGGAATGTCCCCAGGGATGGGGACCCTGGTTTTAATTTCTGTGTAGGTGCCTAGACTAGTTCAGAAATGCAGTAGGGCCAAAAAGTGCCCAGGAGATGGCTGAAATTATTGATATGTGCTGTTTAAGTACTGAGTACTTGGAAGCTTTGGTGTAGGGATTTCCACACACTGTATAACCTTTCCTCTATCCTTAGGACTTGGGATAGAGGAAACTACTAGCAGAAGCAGTGTGTGCTTCTGGGATCCTTTCCCATCCACTTCTGAATGTAAATGTGATTGCTCTCTTCAAAAAAGTAATTTAACAAAACACCTGCAGTGAAAAATCTCTTGATAAACTTACATCAGAACTGAAATTGTGGGAATCGCCTCTTTCAAGGGAATTTGTTTGTGCAAATTCCATGTGGGCATGCCAGTGATGGTCTATTGTCACCATCTCCTATATTTCTCACTGCGATCCTATGCTTGCCTTTAGATTCTTATCAGTTTCCGAAACACATACATATATGTGAATTTTGTGGAGATTTGTCCGTCACTGTCCCACTCTCGAGGTGTCAGTCCTGCTTCAGCTGAGATCAGTGTGAGCCTTGGTATTGATTTAAAAGTGTCTAATTTGCCTTGTTCGACATTGTGAGCAAGCAAAACCAAACAATGGTCATTCTGTTTGAATTCATTATTCTCTTTGCCACCTTTGAATTCACAAGGTCTTTCACTTTGTCTGGAAAGCATGCAAAGGAGAGAGGAGAATGGACTGGACTTAGTGGATACAGAAACAGCTCATCTGGTTGAATGGGGGCTGTTCAATATGTCCATTATCACCTCACTGATACTAGAGACTTTATCTTTAGGGAGGAAAGAGGTTACTATGTTGTGTTAGGACAGCTGTTGGGGAATATGATGGCAAAAGAAGGTCTGCTGTATCCATTAGGAGATAAGAGAAATATTGAGCATTCATGCCAGATGCTTCTTTGGTTTCTATGGGTCTTTCATCTTTGTAAAGAGTCCTCGAAGCTCCTAAGGAGATTTATATGAAAGGAAAAAAAATATCTGTTTTGTTAATTCTCACAATTTTATTAAGGATAGAATCGTAGAATCCTTTATGTTTGAAAGACCTTTAAGATCATTGAGTCCAACTGTTAACCTAAGTCTGCCAAGTCCGCCTCTAAACTATGTCCCTAAGAACCTCATCTATATATATTTTAAACCCCTCCAGGGATGGTGACTCCACCACTGCCCTGGGCAGCCTGTTCCAATGCCTGACAACCCTTTCCAGGAAGAAATTTTTCCTCATACCTAATCTAAATCTTCCCCGGCACAACTTGAGGCCATTTCCTCTTGTCCTATTGCTTGTTACTTGGGAGAAGAGACCAACCCCCTCCATGCTACAACCTCCTTTCAGGTAGTTGTAGAGAGTGAGAAGGTCTCCCCTCAGACTCCTTTTCTCAAAGCTGAACAGCCCAAGCTCCCTCAGCTTCTCCTCATAAGACTTGTGCTCCAGACCCTTCACCAGCTTTGTTGCCCTTCACTAAACTCACTCCAGCACCTAAATGTCTGTCTTATAGTGAGGGGCCCAAAACCAAACCCAGGATTTGAGGTGCAGCCTCACCAAGGTAGACTACAGGGAGACGATCACTGCCCCAGCCCTGCCGGCCACACTGTTCCTGATACAAGCCAGGATGCTGTTGGCCTTTTTGGCCACCTCTGCACACTGTTGGCTCATATTCAGCTGCTGTCGACCAGCACTCCCAGATCCTTGACCACCAGGCAACTTTCCAGCCACTCTTCCCTGAGCCTGTAGTGCTGCCTGGGGTTGTTGTGACCCAAGTGTAGGACCCAGCACTTGACCTTGTTGAACCTCATACAATTGGCCTCAACCAAATGATCCAGCTGGTCCAGCTCCCTCTGTATGGCCATCCTACCCTCCAGCAGATCAACACTCCTACCCACTTTGGTGTCATCTGCAAATTTAATGAGGATGCACTCAATCCCCTCATCCAGATCATTGATAAAGAGATTAAACAGAACTGGCCCCAGTACTGAGCCCTGGGGAACACCAGTTGTGACCAGTTGCCAACTGGATTTGTCTCTGTTCACCACAACTCTTTGGGCCCGGCCATCCAGCCAGTTTTTCACCCAGTGAACAGTATGCCTGTCCAAGCCATGGGCTGCCAGCTTCTACAGGAGAACGCTGTGGGAAGTGGTGTCAAAGGCTTTACTAAAGTCTAGGTAGACAACATCCACAGCCTTTTCCTCATCCACTAAGCAGGTCACCTGGTCATAGAAGGAGATCAGGTTAGTCAAGCAGGGCCTGCGTTTCATAAACCTGATCACCTGATTGTCCTGTGCTTCATTCTTTATTTTGTTCCCCAAGGTTCCAGATCCCAAGTTCATTCACTTCTATGTGTACCTCTACTTTCTTAGTGAAAAAGTATGCATGTTAGTGTGCATGTGCTTGTATAGGTATTGAACTTGAAAACAGAAGTGAGTATAGCTCTAAAGAAGCAGAAAATGAGACTCCATTATTTCCTAAAAAAAAAAAAAGGTCAGAATTCTTTGGGGACTGACTCATGACTTCCGAATATTTGTGGTTGACTTCCCTGCCTGTAAAAGTATGGGAAGGAGATTCTACACAGCAATTTCTACAAGAAGAGCCCTCAAGAAGATTCTTCCTGCTCAGACTGAGCAAACTTTTGCTCAAAATTATGAATTATGGAATACATAAAATTGAGNTTAGTAAATGCTTTGTGCTTGAAGAACAATTGCATGCTGTGGTTGTTAGTGCAGGCATTTTTTTGCCACAATGTTTACAAATATAGATAATATAGATTATTGCCATAGCAACTGAATGATCATTTCATGCTCTCATTCATGTTTTGGCATGCTCACACTTTATTTCTTGGTGAAGTCCTTTCATCTTTGCAATTTGTTTCAATATGATAATGTTATATCACGTTGATTTGTTAATATAAAACATTGACTAATTGGTTCTGATTAACAGTAGTGCATATTAACATAACAATAAGACTTTTTCAATTTGTTAACTTTTTAGAAGTTTTCAGAAAAAATAAATGTCCAGCAAACCCTTCAATTTATTATAATTTTTCTTAGGAAATACTGCTTAGGAACAGCACTTAGTATTTAAGTAGTATTTACTATTTCTGTCTGGGTTAACTAGAAGTTATGTGACTTTTTTTTCAGTGGTTAGAATTAGAACTGGTTAACTCACCACATTACTTGCTTTATGGTGTTTTTTGAAAAAAGAAAGGCGGTGATTCTTGTGTGTACGTGTGTGGAAGCAGAAACTCTGAAGCCAGACCTTCATGCAACACTATGATCCTTTACAAAAACTGAGCAGATGTTCATGGCCTGTGTGCAAGTATTTTTCCATATACAGAGAAAGGCAACGAACTCAGTGCCAAAAAACAATACAGTAATAATAAAAAATAGTCAAAATTCCAGCTGGAGGCATGTGATCTATCCTTATATGTACACTGATTGTTTCACCCATGTTTGTCTTTGTGACCCTGCACATTTTCGTGTGTGAAGTCCTCATGATATAAATTTTTTCCTCAAAAATTCTTCTTGGAAAAAATGAAGTGCCAATGCAAAGGATTCTCACTTGGGTCAGGGACGAGAGACTGGGCTTATACTTCAACTTATTTTATAGACGAAAGAACCTATTATTAATGTAATGCACAGGGCAAACCAAAGTATCCCGTAGTGTAAAATGAACAAATTAATCAGATTAACTTGGAATTTTAGTTTCTGACAAAGCCTTCTTGGAGTTTGAACTTTCAGAGCACAAAGAAAGATAGTTGCACTGGCTGCCTGAAATCTCAAACCACAACGGACCCACCTTGTTAAACCACTCTTTGAAAGCCCTAGTGGGACTGTCACGTGCAGAAGGTCATGTATAATTTGAACTGGAATGTCTGAGGCATTAATTCAAAGCATAATGAGAAGGGAATTAGGCAAATGCGTTTCTTTTAGTAGTGTAAGTGTTCTTCACATATTTAAGAAATTGGTACTTTCAAGCTGGAGAAAAATGGCTTATAAGTCATATAACACTTTGAGGATGAGCAGTACCTCAGCGGTAACATCCTGCACTGTTTACATCTTTAATATAATCAATGCATTATGTGTGTACAAATTATATCTTTTCTCCACAGTTTTTGTTGCAGCTTATGTTATGTGATTGGTACTTTTCCTGACTTAAATTCTGATCAATTTGAAGTTAGCACTGTTGCTGAACTACCCTAAAGGATAATGTCTATAGGAGTGGCACAACAATTTGTTAATACAAATTCTTGTTTTATAGGTTGATTTATGGTTACGAAAAAAATAGTGTGCAGGAAGCTTTGAATGCTGATAAGCCCTTGGTGCTGCAGTAATTAAAATATCCAAATGGACAATTATCCTTTCTTAGTAAGCAACATAGATTTTTCATAGCCTGCTGTGCTGTCTTTTATTCTTGTAGTGAGGAACAATTCCATTATTCCAGTATCCCACCCGCATTTGCTATGGAAAAGGTCATGTGTTATATAAGCATGAAGACTAAGAATGATTGTCAGAGGGCCAGGGTGGGATGCTCTCTGCACAGGGAATCTCTATTCACGCACACCCTGGGGATTCCATGTTTATTAGCTGCTGAAGATAGGTCTTGTCTTTGGAGAGCTGCACGAAGGTTGTTCCTTGGCCATGCTGCTGCCAGCTGAAACGTGATTGGAGTTTTGGAGAATTTGTATTTTTCTACAGCTTTGTGTAAATAGCACACTCGGGAGAATGATATAATGGAGTTGTTTTTATACTGAGAAACTTCCACTGTGTTTTGTGTCTCTGCTAATTCTCATTTAAAGCCTTTGGGCTGTATAACGATAGCATGGGAGGACTAAAGAATTAATTTGAATCTCTGTGCCCTTGTTCTTTGGATAATGTGGCCGAATAGAAACACAAGCAGCGACTCTGATACTGCTGGCAGGAATTCAGAGTTTTGGACATGAACTCATTTAGGGTAGGAACAGAAGAGTGAACTGTCTCACTGAGGCCTGTTCCCTGCTGCGCAGTAGATGTCCAGCTGAGAAGGTCCATACAATATCTTTTCCAAATACTCTTTGGTCATGAAATGCTTGCCAGCATCCCTCAGCAAGCTGGCCATCTGAAGTGAAGGCACAATTAAAGTCACGATCACAGTGTAGCTCAGGAAGAGATTAAGGGAGATATGGTATCATCATGAGTCTGTCCTGCCCAATTGCTCCAATATTAATACCACACGTTAAAATGGTAACAAAAATACAGGCTAAAAGCCAGGAAGAAACTGTTCCTCAGTTGAGAACAACTATCACCTGTCCCTGACTTAGCTGCATTACTACCGGTAACCTCCAAGGTTATGCTGTGGGCATTGTTTAAAGCAGTCCTCTCTCTTCCAAGAGATCGTAAAAGACCTTGATTGGTATTTAATCACTTTCTAGCCTGAGGTCTCGTGTCTCCCAGCCTGATAAATATCCCTGTAGGTCAAGGGAAAAAAAAAATTTAAGGAAAAAATTAAAGCAGAAGCAGTGTACAGAAGCCTGTTTTCCACTCAGCTTTTCACAAATGTTTTCTTTACAGGGTTCTACCAAATCTTTTGATCTAATGGAAGTGTAATGCCATAGTAATTGCTATCCTATAATAATTTTTTTGGTCTCATTTTCTGTCAAAGTGTTTGTTTTCACTCAGCTGCAGTGCCTTAAGTTTTCAGAATACAAAATCTCACATGTTCAGTGACTGGGTAACACTGTCCCATGGCACGTTGTTGAGATAAGTAATTCAAATCTCTCTGGCAAGAGGAATTGCTTTTAGACTAGGATAGATGAAGTTTATTAGGCATAAGGACAATTTAGCCATCTTCAAGCCATGAGTACTGTTTTGGGGAAGTCAAGTTACCGTGAATGATGAGCATTCAGTTAACCTGAATGAAAATTATTGTTAACAAGTATGCTATTTTTTTAAAAAAAGAAGACGAAGTATGATCTATATTTGACTTTCTCATTTACATTAATGATGAGCTGCTTGTTAGGAAAGATACCATCGAATAGCTGGGTCATCTTACTCCTCTAAGATTCCTGGAAGTTTCCTGAAGTTCCTCTTTCCATTAGAAAAGAAAAATATACTTTAGCATCACTTATCTTCACTTATGTCTAGTCCCAATGGTGGTGATGCTTTGCACAAGAAGTTAAGATGAAGAAAGAGCATTCTCTGTGGTAGCTGTCACTAGGCCTGTAGGAACCGAACAACTAAATCAACTAAAATGGCGACTAAGCGTTGAGGGCTCCAGTTAACAAAGCAGGTTGTGGTTCTGGGGTTGTCCTGGCTTAATGTTGCCCGACAGCATTGCTGCTGTTACTGGCGGAAGGTGTCTGTAACTGCCACGTATTGTTTCTACGATGAAAGGTAATCTATTATAATTCTAGAAAATTCATCACTTATTCATCAGGAAGTTTGAAAATCTGTTAGACTTCAGGTCTTTGGAGATCTGAACAGGTATTTCTGAAGTATTTTAGGGGTCAGACTCGCAGATGGTACTGTAGCATCTCTACATTCCCTAAGGGAGAACTGCAACCTCATTCATTGTGTGTACTGTTGAATTATATTTTATATGGCTGTTGTTACAGGGAAAGACATTTCAGAGTTCCCTTACCAATAATTTTAAAAGGCTTTTGCATTATGGCTTTCTGCTGTGTTGATGTAAAAACATTTGGTTCAATCTTATGGAATCTTAAAAGTTCGTATTTGCTTGAATGTTGCTGTTGTGAGTGGTGGGAAAATTAAAGGTACGTGTGTGTCTTTCTTGTGGATGAAATCTCGTGGTTTCACAGACAGTATTCAGTAATGCAGATCAGGAAAGAAACACGATATTAATGAAATTCGCAGATGATAATGGGAAATGAAATGCTTGCCCTCTGTGCAAAAATATGGGTAAGAAATACAAAGAGGAGAATTATCTTGGAAAAGTGTAGGCTGGAGTGGTGATGACAGAGTTTGAGTTCTGCTCTCTGATCAGAGGGAGCTAAAACTAAGGATGCTATTCCTTGTCACATAGTGAGACTTGGTAAAGAAAAACAGTTCTCATAATTCATTTGGCAGAAAAGGACGAGAGGCTTTTGTTTGTCCTTCAGTGATCAAGTCCAATGTTGGCCCAAGTGGTAATTTAATCCAAAAAAAAAGGTAAAATGGAAATTTAGAGGACCTAGTCTTAGATAGGACAAATATTCTGAAGACTGAATATTTTTTATTTGAGGTTTTTGCTACCTCTGAATAATCCTCAGTGTGTCCAAAACACTGAGAAAGGAAGATGAAGCAAAGCAGAAGGGGCAGGAACTTCCAGAGAGGCCTTGGTTGTGAGTTGGGGCTCATCCCTCTGGAGGAGCCCTCAGCTCTGTGTGGCTTCAGGCCGTGCAACAGGACCAGAAATGGTTTGCATTTTCCACTCTTTCAGAGATGTAGAGAGAAAGTAGTATCCCTTTTTCTCTATTTTAATATTCCATTGAAGGAATGGCTTCTTTTATTATTAAAAAAACCCCAAACAACAGTATCAACATACCCTAATGCATGCATTGAAAATCTATTGGTTTCTAAATGCGCAGGTAATCAGCTTCTTTGTTTCACAATGCAATTAAAGAAAATCCAGTGTTGAAGGTGTATTTTCTTTAACTTATGCAGAACTTTCCACATGCTATATATCAGCCTTGACAGTGTTTCTTTAGACCTGTAGCTCATTAAAACAATGTTTTTGACATAGGATTTACAAGACAGAATTGTTGCGTTATGCCTACTTTGTATCTTACAACACAAAGTCTGATTTGTTAGCCATCCTATGTTTTATAAAACAGCCTTTTAAAACCCCTTGAATTCTCTGAGTAGTGAAGGGGAATGCACGTGGCAACTTCTGAAGACACGGTTAAGACTTTCATAGACCTACTATTCAGATCATAGCGCTTTGATGGCATCGTTACAGGCAGATCATACAGAAGTCTCCCAGCTTTACATCTGAAATCTTGTTTTGTGTGTTAAAGGCTTCTGCCCTCTCACCCAAGAAATCTTAGTGAAAAAATAATGTATTTCAATTTCAAGTTTCATGCACTAGAGAAATAACATGATTCTGAATGCACCGTATCTATTGTAAGTATCTGTAGTTTAGAACTCTCTCAAATCAGGAATGTTTCAGGCTGTAAAGCTACCAGTGTACATGCTTACATTTTTAAATGAAATCCATGTGTGTTTGTAGCTTAGTGCATGTTAAATTTTAGAGTAGTGTAATATATAGCGTGTTAGAGATATGTAGTGCATTTTAAATGCTTATATAAAATGTGTGATGTCTTAAGACATCAGACATTCTCAATGTATGGACAGTACCTTGCAAGGCAGACACATCTTGCTGGTGAAGGGAATGGAGGATGACTTCCAGATGTTTAAATACTTTCTTTGGCGAGAGTCGGAAAATACTGGAACATGCATTGGCAACAAAGGAAGGGAAGAACCTGATGTAAGAGACATCAAGCCTGGCAACAAGCAAAGCAGAACATGGAAAATGGAGCAATGTGGGAAGGAAGAGCCAACACGGCAGTATGGCTGCTGTGACAGCACTGAATTCTGGAATTACACTAATGACTGGCAGAGTGCCGCAAGCCTACATCAAAAATTAGGACTGAGGTTAGAGAAACTGGCCTTTACTTGGTGGTGTTTGTTTCTTTTCTTTTTATTTTCTTTTTCTTTTTTTCTTTTAGTTGTTGTCGTTTTGTTTTTTAATTTCCCCCACTGTTTGAAACATTTGCTGTAGTGGTAGAACATTTTATCTAAACCTCAGTAGCTTGGGCAGTCTTTGATTTTATGTTGTTACTGTAAAGTGCAGGACCTTCTGAATCTGTGCAGTGCTGAGCACAAAGCATTGTTGATCTCAAATGAAGCCTTAGGGTCCTACTGTAATATATGTACTGAGTCATCGTGCTAATAATATATTTCTTGAATTGCATGGATTTTCATGTTGAATAGCTGGCTAGTTTCAGAACTGGAATCAGGCTCCTCAGCAAAGAAATCTCTAGACAGTGAATCACATAAACTCTTGCTTCCTGTAAGGTTTCAGTAAGCGCACCTCTGTCAGTGTGCAGACCAGAATTCTGCAGCTTCAACACATTGCGTCAAAATGGTCACACTTCTTGGTGGTGGGCTGTTGTGGTGTTTGGGCATTTTGTTTGTTTATTTGTTTTTTAAAAATTATTTTTATGGGTAGGGTGGGATGATGAGGATAGAAGAGTTAAACCGTGATGTCTTCAGGCTGTGCATGTTTGCCCATATGAAGAATGCCAGGGTCAACCAGTGTGAATTGCGCTGCTCTAATTTTTATTATTGATCTCTTTCTCATGGTTTTAAAATTGAGGCTATGGAACACTTAGTTCTTTGGGGATTTTTGTCTATTTTTTTTTTTCTTTCCAGCTGTTCTCTGTTTCTTTGAGCCTCCCCTGGTTTCCTTGGAAACGTCTGCAGGATGGAATTTGTCTATTTTAGAGGCGCTGTACAAGATAGGCAGTTTATTTTGTTTGTGTTTGAATGTAATGAACACAGAAAGTAAATATTTGGTGATTTAAATCTCCCATTCAGGAGGGTACTTTAGAACCTAAGTTGAAATACATGAATAGCCTTATTTGTTGTAATGAGATGATTGGTACCTAGTTATGCTCATGTAACTACCTTAATGAATGAAGACTTTCAGTTTTTCATTTGGAAGGAGGCAACAAACATCAGAACCTATTCATCTGCAGTAAGAATTAATTAGAAAAAAACAATGTATAAGCGAGATACAATAAAAGAGTAGTTATCTTGGAAGTCTTTTATCAATTATACTGAAAAAATAAGTGCATGTAGAGATTATTTTCATATGAGCAATGGTTTTAAAATCTATTATCACTGGAGCATTAGAGGTATGCAGACTCTTAATAATCAACCAGCAGATTAAGCTGTCCTGAGTTTTGCTGTCCTTCTGTCCAAATTCACATGATTTCGGCTGACGGTTGCTTCCAGTCCTGAGCCAGCGTCAACCCACAAACACAGCCCCGTTTCTGGTTTCAGGGGGAACAGGAGAATCTCAGTGGCTTGGGTTTGAGTTTCTCTGTGCTCAAATCTGATGCAGAAAAGGTCATTGCAGGATCTTGGTGCAGAAGAACAAGCACATTATGGCTTTTGGGGTTCTAAAGATGATCCATGTGCTTAGCATGATTGATGAAATACTAGTAAATTTTATGTGAAGCAATCAAATGTTCAGTAAAGACTTAACTTTGAGCAAGAATTAAGCATGCCTAAAATGAGTAGTGACTTAACATTTGGTGCGTATAACATCTTAATCTGTAGCTCTGCCTGAAGAATGCTTCAGGAGCCTGAGGCTGGAGGGATGGTACGAGGAGGGAACGTGACTGCGCCTGGAAAGGGGAGGCTCCTGCAGTCCTGTTTGCTAACAGGACACAGCTGCAGCTCACTCCAAGCCTATAAATGTCAGTGAGTGTTGACTCAATGCCATGAGAAGAAACTCTCTGGTGAGATCGTTCCCTGCCTGCCTTTACTGGGATGGGAATTGCAACTGAGCAGTTCGTGACACAATTTCAAAATGCCACATAAGAGAACAAGATCCTGCCTCTTTTCTTCATGTCTGCATCAAACGTCCCTGATTTCAAAGCCCTAGTTGATTCATTTGGACTACTGGGTAAACAGAGTTTTCATGAGAAAAGGAGAAAGACATTCTGCCTTGTGCTGCCTTTTTTTCTTTTTTTTTTTTTCTTTTTTTTTTTTAAACCTGCTTATCCTGTAGGTTAAATGTTTAAACTTCTGGAAAATGTGAGTCTGAAAATATAGCTGAAAATACATCCCTGCTTTTGAGATAAAGCTGGTCAGTTGGCTGATAGATGACGAGTTGAAATGAAAGCATGCGCTGTTGGATAGTATGTTACCCAGATTTACTGGCCATCAACTGGTACTCAAATCAGTTGGGCAAGTCTCAAGATCTAGGAGTGTGTAGCTTCATCAAATAGTTACTTAAGGGCTTTGCTCTTGGAGTGAGATCTGAGACACTGTGCAGCAGTCATTATAATGAATTACAGTATAAATACAGGCTGTCTTGAGCCCATGTGTAAAGTCCATTTTCCAGTTCATCCTTTTGTTTCCACCCTCACAGAAGAGTAGAAGGTATGGTTTTAATGGATTCCTATTATCTCCCCAGCAGAATCAAATAAAACTGGATCTGGTTAGGATTAGTGGAGTCATTCATCTTGTGATTTTAAACCGTAGATTTGCAGCTGGTTAAACAAAAAGGTACACTTTTTACTAAAACTGGTTTCTAGTGATTGTTAGAACTACCAGCTTATACTTCTGGTCACAAAAAACTAGAAATCAGATTTATTTTTTTTTTTTTCCCCCTGAATTTGATTTTATTTATAAAATGGCTAAATTCACTCTCCATCTTATTCTTGTGTATCTGTGTGCTCTATCTTTCTTTCTGGAACCTGAAAGACTAAAATTCCTCCTTGAAGTCTGCAAGACTTAGAATTTTCTAAGTAATTTGTTTATACAATGTGATGCAGTTCACAATGAAATGTAAATACCAGGACACTGATGCTCCTGGGTTTGCAGATAGCATTAACTGTTTGTTGAAATGGCAGAGCTAGCTTTAGGACATTTTGTCATAGGCAGGCAAGACAAATACCGAATTATTACAAGCCCTTTCGATATCTAACAAACCATGAAGTTTGAGGCTAGAACTTGCTTAGGCCTTGTTCTCTTAGTCTCAGTAGGTAGGTGAGATTTTTTCCAGGGAGGGTGGTGGTGTAGTTTTTGTTGGGGTTTTTGGGGTGGTGGTTGTGTAGTGTTTTTTGGTTTGCTTTGTTTGGGGAGGTTTTGTTTGTGATTTTGTGGTAGTTTTGGGTTTTGTTGTTTTTGGTTTGTTTGTGTGTGGGGTTTTTTGTTTGTTTTTTCCCTCTCTTCTCCCCAGAGTTATCTAGTATAAATAAGGTAGGGATTTGGCAAATGATTTTGGAGCTAACACAAGAGAAGCTTCTCCAGCCCCTTCATGTGTCCTGTAAAAACAATGCTGCTAGTGCTGCTGGCCTTGCTCTGAGAAGCAAACAACTAATTGGATCACACAACTGTGGTTAAGGCATGTTTAATAAAATAAATTGCAAGTGGTTCTGGCTGACAATAGCCCCTGTCACACTGAGAAGCTTAGCTAATATCTTCAGTTTGATTAGGAATAGCAAAATCAGTTTTTCAGGAATACAGATATTAGAAAGAAAAAGCAACTGCTGTGTAACCTGTGGGTCATTACAGAAGCCATGCAATTATATTAATATTTTTTTTGTGCAATGCAGCACATTCTCCTCAGGCATCTGAAGTGTTTATTTCAAGTCATAATGAACTAAACATATTCCCTGTTCCTAAGTGTGATGTAGATGTGTGCCATTCGTCTAGCTCTGCTATACATTTTTGTAGACCAGTAGTACATTTGGGACTGGGAGAAATTGCTGATCTAGCCATTATCCCTACTGATAGATGTACTACTGGAAAACACTGGAGTGTTTCCTCAAAATGCTTTTTTCCTAGCATAGACTAGTTTTCTTGGGTTGTTTGTGGGGTTTTTTGTTTGTCTTTTTTGCTTTTAATTTTCCCTCCTGTGGGAAACATGTAGGAGCCTGCTACCAGACAGCTCTGGTTTTGGAAATGGAATTGTCTTCACGCAAAGTGCCTGAAGGGCAATGTTTTTCTTTCAGTTAAACTAAATGCATAATGAGTTTTCCAGCACCTATGTTAATACACTCACTGCTGTATTATGAAGAGTCTGACATCCTTGCAAAATGCAGGTTTTTTAGCCTGTGAAATTTCTGGTGTGTCATACGTGATTAAAGCTCAAGTCGTACGTTGCACCAGCACTTCAGATGGTGCTGACTCAAAGAAACACTGCAGACAGAAATGTTATTAGTAAATCTAGTAAAAAGGAAAGTTATCTAGTAAAAAGGAAAGACTTGAACAGGCTGGTGTATATGTTACTCAGGCTACATAAGAATACTGAGAACAGAACAGAGAGTAGAAAAATTTTAAACATATTACAACTCCCTTTGATCCAAACTGACTTTGCTTTTTTGATTAAGCTGTATTCTCTCTGAGTTGTAATGCTTTTTAATTTTCTATTTTTATAACATGAATAGTCCAGCAATTACCTGAAATTAATCAGTTGTTGATGGTGTAGGAAAATTTTCCACTCAGTTTAATGTGTTACCTACGTTCCTAAGAAATTAATATTAAAAAAGGTAACACCAGGACTTAAGGATTCAAAGGGAGTAAGTTTCTAAAACAAGTTTTGGAGCCAGTGTGAAGCATAGTCTAGCTCCTGTGCAATGCACCTCTGAGTATTATGAGCTCTTCTGATCTGTGCAACTTGGCACTACAATTTCAAGACAGCAATAACATTTTTACTCGTCAAGCACTGATAGAGATTTAGAACAGGAAATAGAAAGCTGAAGAGAAATTTGTCTCCAGATCTTTTCAAGTACCTCATTACTAACATTTTAATATTCCTGTATTATGTGGACTTTGGTTTGTTTTTTTTTTCTGAATTATTTTGAAAGCATCATATTGCTGCATCATAGTAAAATGGCATTCCCTTCCAAAAGAGTGTGCATCCTGATGCATTCTGCCTAAGCTCTTCAGGCGTTAAGGATGTTGCACTGGGAAGTGGAAACATGGAGTGATGAGACACCTACATCCAGCTGTCTGCTGAGTCTGAACATTCCCTTTGGATATGGCCGGGGAACACTCGGTAGGGAAGGCCCTCCCTGCAGATTTATTCACACAGTGACCGTGTTCTGGATAAGGTTATTTCACGGTGAGCTCTAGGCACCTGTTCTACATCACGGATGTTACATTGTAAAGTGCGTTTACAGGAGGATGTCTTGCGAAAGACACTTATGTTTGTTGTCCTGTTCAGAAGAAGATGCTTCTCTTAACAGAGCGACGATTTACATGTATGTTATTCTGTTGTTTTGTTGTTTATTACTAGATGTGCATCTGGGATTTCATTTATTGCACTTGAGATATTCTGAAGAGTACTTACGTTCTGAATGAAGCAACTGCAGGCTTTGTACCTTACCAGTTATCTGTTCTGCCTCTGTGCCTGATCGCTGGGCTCCTCAGGGTGTATTCTTTTGGAGAGAGCCTGCCAGTAATGAATGTGGCCTGTTTTCTGTATTGACCTCAAACTGTGCATAATTACATAAATCCAGCCCACCATAACCATGAGGTACACAGAAAAAATGTATTTCATAGAGGGATTTTATAGAACTCACAGCGCAGTTAAGTTGAAATTACATAGCTATTTATGGGAAATGTAAGGTTAGTTATGCCCTCCACTGGGCTTTCCCTCAATTCTGCACCACGAAAGAAACACATACTCTATATCAGCACTGCTGTGAGGTTGGCAGTTTCTATATTTTGGCTAGAAACAGTATTATTGAACAATAGGAATGACTTTGTTTCTCTTTAATGCCTTTATGATGATGTTCATTTCCCAATTATAAGAATTTTAGCACAAAATTAATTTATTCTTTGATATTTTTAGTTCAATTAATCAAGAAATTAATTGCTCTGTATTTATAAATGTCTCCTGCTTCAGGCTTGATTGTGAGCCTGTCACTCAGCCCTCAGTTAAAGGTAGGGCATTAGGAGACTTCAGAAGGTGCAGTTTCTCTCCGAAGTATGAGGAGGGTGATGGAGGGAACTTCACTCTGGCAATATGACATTCAGTTATGGCAGTGGAGCAAGGTTCAGACTGTTCGACTGGCCAGCCCCACTGCCAAGGTGCCCCCTTCTTGGGTGAGAAACACATTTCGGGCAGGGAATTGACTTTTATTGAATAGGACAATGACTTTCTTTATTTCACATGCCAGTTTTCCTTGCTCTGAGCAAGACGAACAGCGACTGTTGTGTTCCTGCTCCTTCCTCGCGCCCTGCCTGGCTTCAGCTCTGTCTCTGGTGGTCACCTTCCAGCACTGGTTCAAACTGGGAATTCCTGCATTCTTAATTTCTCATTCGCTCCAAAATTCTTTTCATTGTAGGCGAATTGCTTTGAGGGTAAAAATGGAGAATTGGTTTATTTCATATGTACTGATTCCCATTTGTGCAACAAACAATTGGAAAACCAGTGAATGATTGAAGGTCCTAATTGTGATTCTGAGTTGATTTCTGCTTTGGAAAAGTTGAATAAATATACATTTTTCTTGTTATCCTTCATAAATTAGCATGAAAGTAAGCAAAGTGATTAATTTCAAATGAATGTTTCAAACAGTGGAGTTTTATTCTCACAACTAAGCTGATTGTGAAGTGGAAGCTGAAGCTTAACTACATTTGATTCTTGTACAACTCGGCACTGAACTCACAATCTCTGATATTTTACATGTTGTGGAAATACTTTTCATGCAGTAGGTGTTGAAATAGCTTGAGAGAGAGACACACCTGTACAGATTTTGTGTATAACTGAGATGATAAATACTTCATTTGAGTGTGATATTAACAGGTTTGTTTGCACAAGAAAAATTTTGGCTGAGAAAATGAGGACTGAAACATGCCTCATTTTTATTTATTTATTTTTTTTTTTAAATGCAGCTCTCTGGAGGTCCACATGTTTTATTTATTTTCTCTCAGTTCTGCAGTATGGAATGTCAGTCCACAGCTTGGGAATGGTCTTAGGAAAATTGCTTTAAAATCAAAATCCCTCTCACCTGAAGAGCTGCTCCTGGAGTGGGTGCTGAGATCCAGCAGCAGTTAGGGATCCAAGGGTGACATCCAGGCTGCCACTGCATGTAATGAGCCAGCTCCGTTCTCTTAGGCTGGTACCTTTAAATGCCAAGCAAGTATTTGTTATTTCTGAAATCAGCACAGAACCAGTGAAATAAAGGCAAACCACCCTTCCTTTACTTCAGCTTTCCTGAAGGAGGCCTATCCCAGGCTCTCGGCAACCTGCCATCAATTATCCACACAATTCATAACAATAAAAGCAAAAAAGCATCAAACAGTACCCATGTTTGCCAACTGCCGTAGCTTAGGGGAAATGAAATCATCCAGCCCCTCACATTCCCTTAGGCCCTGCAGCTTGGCCCCTATCGAGCATTTGTTCCAGAAACAAGCTATGTCTCTGTTGGAGTTAAAAATGTACATGTTAATATACTCCAACGGATCATGAAATTTCCTAGCTCAGAAGGCTGGCTGTGCCAAGCTCCTCTTCTATAGACTATAATTTCCTTTCTAAAGAGAGAAGCAGCATCTGGACCTGCTCAATCCCCAGCACAGTATTGCTCCTCCACGTCAGCAAGCTGGAGCTCCAGTGGGACTGGCCGGGGTCAGCTGTGGACTGCCTGGATTCTTCTCACTAAACAAGTCCAGAGTTTTGGATCTGGACCAAACTGCCAGAACTGAACATGCTGGGACATTTGAAGAGTTGCAAAGGTCATTGGTGCACACGGCAGATGTTTCCCTGTGTGCTCTGACTCTCACACCTCAAGTGCAAAACCTTCTGTCAGCACAGCTAGGATTAAAATCCCAGTTAATGGGGGGATCTGCTTTCATTCTGTCTGTGCAATGGATAAGGGACTAGACTGTGCTTAACTTTTTGAGATCAGAATTGAACTGGCAGTTTAGGATTATCTTGGTTTACATAGAAAAATTTGTTTAAAACTTACATTCTCAGCCACTGCCCCTTGGTAGAAATTTTCCAGTAATGAAACTTCTGTCAGAAGCCATATTTGAATTGTGATAATATAAAATTATAATGTATTTGGGATGACTGGTAGGTTATTAATTTAGGGGGAAGAATGGTGTGATATCTCGTTTCAGTCTTTCTAGACTACTATTCTTCTGACTTTGCTAAAAAAAAAATACAGTAGCATTATTCTTGGCACCAGATTAACCCAAGGATTGTTGGCTACTGACATGCTGGGGTAGATGGAGATGTAAAAATGAGACTCTTGCTCCAAATTAATCAAGGAGATTGGAACAAGATGCCTCTAGTGGAGAGAAATTGCCTGCTGACCTTGTTGCCTTAAAAAAAAAACCAAAACCCACACAAAAACCCCAACACTTCCACCCTCCAAAAAAACCCCAATACCAAACTGGGTTTTCTGATTTTCTAGATGCTGTGCTTCCAGCCAGCTTCCAGGCAGCACTTCTCTGAAAGGCTTAGTTGAGCAGTAGGGAAACCGGTCGCATCTGTAGTGGGTTCTTTGGGGATATTTTTCAATACCGAATAATTTTGCAGTATATTTTTCCTTTGATTGCAATGTCATACTTGGGTAACTAATGCATGAAAAAATGCACTGTCAAGTCAGATCATTTGACTTACTGTCATGACATTTCTGCTTGAAAGATGCAGATCTTGGAACTGATCTTCATCTGGTGTAAATTTACAGTGATTCCATTACTTCAGTGGAATAACTTACACAAGCCAAAGGTCTGCAACATTATCCACAGACCAGGTGTGCCCCATGGGTTTTTTTCCTGTTTTCTGTAAAATCATAATGTATGTATTAATGACGGGAGGGTTTCTGGTGTGGTGCTGATCTGTTCATTGTGGTGTGTGTAACCGATGCTAATCATATTGGCAATCGTGCCATGAAAATATTATCCTTGCTAATGCTTACCTTGAGTGTAAAACACATCCATAAATTTGGAAATATTCCCTAACCTCCCGACTGTAATTTGGGCATAGGAAAAACTCCCATTACACACAGACTTTTAAACTGGAAAAACAACAAAAGAAGATGTAACGATTTGTTGTTTGCTACTTTTTGGGCCCTCATCCAGCATAGCCCAAAATGTCTGAATTAAGGCTTGGATTAGGGCCCCGTTCAGTTGGTGGGATGTTGTTACTGAGCAGTTTCACAGTTCTTTATGTCCTAATTGGGGAACGTGAAAGAGACCTTTTCTCCTCTCCTGGGTGAGAAGCTGGACCCAGCGTTGACCTCTGATGAGCGGTCAGTTGATGCTATTTCAGATATAATTTAATGCATGAAGACAGCTGAATTAAAAGCCCTCTGAAGGGCTTTATATCATCAGATATAAAGGCTATTGGCAATGAAACAGGCAGGTTTTAGTATATTAACTCCCAGTCTGTAGCAGATTACTTAGTATTTCCACTGACACCACTGTAAATGTTTTGAGAGACAACCGGATCTTTTTGCCTGATCCCTCACTGGGACTCCGGGTGTTGCTATAAAATAGATTCTGTTGATACTAATAAAAGTATTAATAATACTACCTAAAACTAGTTGTGGGAGGTTGGTTTGTCTCCTCTTGACTGAAATATTTTATTATTTAAATAAAGAGCTGCAGTATCATCAAGTTTATGGTCCACTAAAATGCATAGAATTAAGCAAACTATTTCTGTTCACAAATAACTGTGTTGTTCTTTCCTATATTTTATGTCAGGCAGATAAGCAGCTGATAGGATTAACATCCAAATAAGCTTAATGTATTTATTTGAACTTCTTGAGATCACGTTATTTCCTGGAAGTATACGCATTCCCTGTTAGCCACGTGGCACTTCTTAATAGAGTAGGGTGGCAGAAACTATAAAGCACATATAAAGGAATCTGTGTATGCATATGTGGGACAAAAGTAAAAAAAAAAATGTTTATTATGTCAATGAACGAATATTAGAGTATACATTTTAAAAAGAAAAACAAGACGTTGTGAATGTTGGCATAGTGAGATGTTATTTCTTTTCTTTCCCAACTTTTATGGGAACATTTAGGAATAATTTATGCGTTAAAAATTCTTTTTCTTGTGGTCAAATTGTTCTATTTTCAAACAAGAGGCAGAAAATAGTATTAAATTAATTTAACTTGTTTTGAAAAATTAAGCTTTTCATTTTAGCAGACTTTATTTACTAGAAAAAAATGTGCTTAGACATCAAACTTTCTACCATTGGGAAATTTCTCAACTGATTTCTGTGTCTAAGTATTCCTCAAAGCAAAAAGAGAAACAACCCTCAACTCGGCCACTAAGTCTGCAGCCGCTGTCCCCCAGAACCGGGAGGACCAGTGTCCTTGCTAGAGCACAGCCATGGATGTTCCCGGCATTGCTGACTTGATTCAAAGTTTACGTAGATGGGAGAAACTGGACACAGGGCCAAAGAATTCACAAACCATGAAACTGAAGTGGGGGAAGAGTCAAGTCCCACACTGGGAGGGGACATTCGTTGTTGTGCTGGTTCCATGCTTTGTAGGGCCATGGGCCAGCTCAGAAATGGGGGCAGGGGGAAGGAAAAGGGAAAAATACACCTTTCTTTCAGCCCTGCTGTAAGTCAGCACATGTTGCCATTAAAGCTTAGGGGTTTTGTTTTGTTTTTAAGAACTTCCATTTTTGTGATATTTATTATTCTTTAGAATTGGCTCAAAGCTAAGTAATATGGTCGAATGTCAGTTATTGTTTGATGTTATGTATGAGTTAATAATACACCTTGTAGTCCAGAACAAAAATAACCAAGGAAATATATGTAAACAAAGTGAATGAGTAGCATGACCTACTTTTCCAGTTAATGGATTAGCATAATGAAATAAGATATTCTTTTTTTTTTCTCTAAATATTATCTTTAGGTGTTTGGTTTTCTTTTTCCCAGTTGATAAGCATAACCGGAAAAGGCCGGAGTAGTCTGGTAAAATGGATGTACAAAGTATGACACTGACATCAGCTTTCTAAAATTCCATTCTAATAAGTGTTATCTTTAGTTGCATTAGATCTGGACACAAGTGCAATCTAAATATTTTGTAGCTGGTATGGGGAGGCAGGAAACAGGGGTAATCTTTGTGGTTTGTGGTGTTTGTTTTTATAGCTATGGATTAAAGCAGTTTCGTATAGTTGGTGTGTTCAAACTGAGAAGACATATATTTGATAATACTTAATAACTTGGCATTGAATCAGTTTCCATAATCGCCTTTTCATATATTATGCTGCTGCTTTTTCTTTTCCAGTGAACCACATATCATACTATCAGTTACCTGAGGACTGTTGCACTGTGTTAATCTCTACTGTGGGTGTAATGGTGGCAAGTCCCTTTAAAAAAAAAAAGTTAACTTTCACTTTCTGTATGTTTAAAAATTAATTCAAAGTACAAAGTTTCACTTATTTGCTTGTTCATTAATATAGCTAATGAGGACATTCTTTGACTCCATTGCTAGAAGTATGAGAACTTAAGAGTTCTAGATTTGAGTATAAGGAGTGTAGCTCTTCATTTGGAAACATTTCTGAATTTAGTTGTATTTGTCAGTATGGTATAAGGAAAAAGACTGTAGGTTCTGCCTTGTATTGCTGGAAAGTCAAGATAAATGCTTAATTAAAAAAAAGGGTGCATTCCCATTGCAGGTGATCTTTTTCGGTTGTGGTCAGGGCAGTGTAAGTAACTATTTGTAGCAGTTGATTCCCTTTTTGTGACTATGCTGACAAAGGTTTACTGTGGAGAAATCGCATTTTTCTTAGAGGTATGGAGGGGACTAATGATAATTAGGCAACAATTTGTAGAGCAGAAGAAATAATCAAAACTTACTACGTAGTGTTCAACAGTAAAATCTGTTCAAAAAGTGTGAACAGCAAGTTGAAAACCCACCTGTGGAGTGTGTAAGTATGAAGAGTGGTTTCTACCTAGACTAAAACTAAGCAGCTTTGAGGCAACAAGAAACCATTCTTTTCCACTGGAACAACATGCCAAGGGATGAAATGTCCTTGCAAAAGAAATGCTTTGAAGGAAAAACAAGGTACCAAAAACATGGGGAGCGGATGTCTTTATTTGGACTTGATAATGGCATTGCCAGCTCATGAGAAGAAATCAGACTGATTAAAAATCCCTAAAATGCTTTTAAAAATTATTAGCAACATGTACTCAGCAAATTTAACTTTGTCCTTCATTCTTGCAGTATAATTAACCTTTTTATAGTCCATTTATTTTCTATATATTTATTTTTTGGTAATAAGATTTGTAGTGCCCTTAATTTTCTATCTGCCTCTCATGGAGTAGGGAAGACTCTTCTGTGGCATATAGGAATGGGCTCTATTCAGCTTTGCTATCTCAGATGGACTCACCTTACTTCAAAATCAGAGCAAAATAAGCCCAGTTCCCTCAGATGTTTTTGAGACATGGACAGAAAAGCAGATGAAATACACCATCACCCTTAGCAAATTCTGGGAACAAATCTCTTTTCATGGAACAGAACTGCGTGACTTCTCACAGTATGTGAGTAGGCAAGCAATGTTGAAATAATCATACAATCATAGAGTATCTCGAATTGGAAGGGACCCATAAGAATTGTTGAGTCCAACTCCCATGTTAACATGTTAATGTTTACACCAAAATCAGTATTGCTATTGAGAAGCAAGTGAACTGAGCAATCAGTTTGATATTGAAAATGTTTTCCATTTCTATAAAAGCTATTAGTTTACACAAATTCATTGTTAAATAGAAACTAGCTTAAAATAAAAAAAGGGAATTTTATCTTTCCAACTTGGTGCAGACTACGGTCAAATTTCTGAACAGTGACCTCCAGTTGGCCAGCTAAAAAAAAGAAGGAATGTACTTGGTGAGTAGCTGTCCTCGAAGATGAATAGGCCTACTATTTCAGAGAGGTAAAGATTTCAGTGTTCTAAATTGGGAGACTTTTAGGCCTGAATTTGAAAGGAGGCAATTTATTTGCCCTTTTTACTTCAGGTTGAGTGGTAGTTGTACATCATTTCATTAGAAAACAACAATAAAAGAAATCTTTCCAGCTGAACAACCAGAAACAAGGGACAATTTTCAAATATTTACACATTCCTCAACTGTAAAATAGGAACAACATAATATTATATAATCTTGGGGTTTTTTTAGACTTTGAAGTACTTAAAATTGTTTGATTGAACTAATTATGTCTTTTAAATATTTTATGCAAATTAAAAGTAATCTTAAAACATTGCTGTTTCATGGTACAATGGAAAAGGGTCTCCTTAAATTATGAATTCCACAAATAATTTTCTTGCAGAATATTAATCATAACTAAAAATAGAGCATGCTCAAACTATATTTATACATTTGAAATACTTTAGGATATATACGTATGTATAACATAGAAATTCATGTAATGCAAAGGTAAGCATCCTAATCTCTTTAGGAAGATATTGTACAGGAAACTTAGCAGAATCTGTCTTCTATGAATTCATTCAATGAACAGGAGAACAAAAGTAGGAAAAAATAGATTTCAAAAGAGGTATCTGAGCATTATTAGTAACTTTTAGGCATGGCACCTGCAAATTGTGTCTCTGATTTCATTATGTGTGATGCTACAGCAGAGGTTTAAAGTACGTCAGAATTAGCTAACAAACTCTGCCCTTTCTCCTGAAGGTACTGCATACCAGCAAAATATTTCCAACTTCAATAAAATTTGCAGCAAATGGTTTATGTTAATTATGCAAACTAAATACCTGGTAAACGATTTTCATTTTCCTAATGCAACAAAAGACAAAGCATGGCTTAAGGCTCTAAATAATTTAACAACTAGAAGATTACCTAATAATTCAGACATCAGGTTGTTGCAAAGCCAGACATGTGCAAGCTGAAACTGGAGTTGAGTCAAAACAAAACACAAGTTATTCTACAAATATTAAAAAAAAACCCTCCAAGCCCTCTATGTAGGTTATTTAAAAGTAGCATGAAGCTTGCAGACTGGTGCCAACTGGGATCCTGAATATAACAGCATGACAGAACCTGCCAGTGGAGCCATGTGACAGCCTGTTGGATGCTAACAGGCATTTGCACACCTTAGAAAAGACATTTTCTGTAAGTCAAGACAGAACCCCAAATATTATAAATAAATCAAGGGTCAATAAATACAGCCACAAGGAAATTCCTGATCCTTGTACCTCAGAGTGGTTATACATACAGTATATGTTTATTTATAATGGCTTTATATCACTTTACTTATTTTTACTTTTATAACTTCAGTAGATTACTGAAAGTGGCAAATACATTTAATTCTCACCAGCTTATTTTGTGGATCCAGAAAACAAATATGAGCTGGCAAGCTGGGGCAATTAAATATCATGAATATGTAAAACTAAATGGGGCTGTTGCCTACATATGCTGAGACTTTGGACGCTGAGGTAAATGGCTGTATGGACTCCATCACAGGAGCACTAAATTGGTTTTCCCAGTCAGTACAACCTACTTGAGTTTATTCCATCCAGCAAAATACGCAAGTGTATGGTTTATTTCAGGGTCGTACAGACCTGCTGTGCTGGATCTGGGATGTAACAGTTGCCTAAATGTAGGAACCTGAGGCCATTTGAGAAGCTGTGAGATGTTCTGCTTTGCCTTGCCCTGCGAGTCCAGCACAGCATGGGTCTCCTGCATGTCCTGGTTGTATCTGCTACCCTTTCTTAGAGGTCTTGCACACTTTAGTATCTCAAATATCACTAGTATCTCGAATATCACCTCTATCTAAGCAGCTGAATATACTGATGAATGTGTGTGTACCTGCACTAAGTTTTTATTCTGCACTGTCTATATATGTTTTTGTGGCTGACTTGCACTTGAAGTACTATTCAGACTTTATTTTTGTTGGTTTTGTTTTCGAAGGGTAATTCACAGACTCAAGTTATTAATGAGTTTATTTCAATATTTTGAATTTTATAAAATGCCGAGAAATTCCTTGACTGAAGCATGTATTTTACCTGAAATTTTGAGTGTAAAGAGTTAATTAGAAAATTCCACAACTAGTAACAATGGTGCAACTACAGAATAAGAACAAGCACATTAATACTTTCATATGGTATTGAGAGGATAATAGTGAGCTTATAGAAGGTGAAATAGCATGTAATGAGAAATGCAGCCCAGAGCAAGGCACTGCGGCTTCTTAGAGTGAAGGTCAATCATGGAAAGAAGCCAGGGGTGTATTTGGCCCAAAGGACCAAGTAAGAGTAGTCCAGGTTTGCAGGAGACCAAAAAGCCAGACCGGATACAGGGATGAAGCCTCAGGAATCTGGAGTTCAGCTATACCAGGAGGTATATCAAGCAGAAAGTAAAACCAATAGCCTTCCCTTACATAAATAGCCTATCTGATGTGTCAGGATTTCAGTTTGAGGAAGATTGGCTGTGAGCAGTGCAGCCCTGCCGGAACCTGACAGTAACCATGTGGCTGGTGGCAGGCCAGGACTCATCACTGGGCTTTTTCTGTTCTCATGACCTGGAAAGGATTTTACAGCAAAATACCTGAGCTCCCTTTCATTTATAATTGAGTTGTTTTCTACAAGCTGGCAAGGTAAACTAAGTTCAAACTGCTTGATGATGCAAAAAATGAGTGTTCTCTTTGAAGTTTTTGCATCAGTGAATATGATGAATGCTTGGTACTCCTGGAGTTGAGTAAATGTGAGTTTGTTAGCTGTTTGTTTTATGTATGTAGATATTTTTGTGGGACAAGGATGTAAGAGCAAAGACTGGAAAATGTTTACATGTTTCTGATACATATAATGCTGATGTTGGGCTTTTCTTGGAAACTGGGGAAACATGTCCAATTAATTAAAGCTTGGTTACTAAGAAAGCATTTTGAAATTGAAAACTCAAACTAAACAAAAAGAACAAACAATCCGATGCTGATAATAGCAGATGCAGTTAATGTCATGAAACTGAAATACAGTTACTGTTGTATTGCTCATGAAGATCTCATTTAAGTTTATGAAAAGTTAGATGCTACAAATCTAAAACATGACTGGATAGGACACTTGTTGCCAACAATGACTGCTATTAAGCCCATATTTTATGTGTAGAAGACCGTAACCTCACAGACAATAGATTAAATGCAGCCAAAATGTGGGAGGATGTTTTCTGGTTTTGTGCAGGGGAGATGAGCACACTGGCCTGTAAACACATGTGTGCAGATACTGCATTGACCACTCACTTCTCTGTGAAATCTGCATTTGAGCATATGGGTGAGACCTTCCCTCAGCTTCGTGGTTTATATGTACTCAGTCCGGTTTGAACAACTCATCAATGTTTATAAATATCTCAAGGGTGGGTGTCAAGAGGATGGACCAGATTCCTTTCAGTGGTGCCCAACGATAGGATGAGGAGCAGCGGGCACAGGCTGAAGCACAGGAGGTTCCACCTGAATATGAGGAGAAACTTCTTCACTTTGAGGGTACCAGAGCCCTGGAACAGGCTGCCCAGAGAGGTTGTGGAGTCTCCTTCTCTGGAGACATTCAAGATCTGCCTGGATACATTCCTGTGCCGTCTGCTCTGGTGACCCTGCTTTAGCAGGTGGGTTGGACTAGATGATCTCCAGAGGTGCTTTCCCACCCCAACCACTCTGTGATTCTGTAACTGAGTCTGCGTGCGCAAAGGGATGTGTGTGCAGCTTTACACAGGAAAAATATACAAGCCCATATGAAAAACTTCTGCAAGGCCTTCTTTACATGTGCAGAGTTGATTAGCTAGGATTTCGCAGTATGCTGAAAATGGCATAGTACTTAAATCTGTGAGGATTTAGCTGTAACAGTTAAGTTTGAAACAGGAAGCTATAATAGCTTGTGATGGCTCCACTTGCTTTTTATTGGTTTTGTTTTGGAGATTTAGAGGAACTTTAAAGATTCAGTGGGTAATCTGTGCGAAAGGCTTGCAGGAAGGCTGTGGCAGCTGTCATTTCTGTCAGGTTGTGAAACCCTGTCACTGAAGCAGTCATCCTGTACTCACTAGGCTCACAAATGAAATGGCATTGAGCAGTTTCATCAGACCTTTGAGCAAAGGAAACTCAATGGGAGCTCGCTGGAGTCTGGGTGACCTGCCTCCTCCTCCTGAGCTGTGGAGGACCCTGGATCTCCTGAGATGGGGCAGCCATCCCCTTCCCGCCTTTTTCAGATGAAAGTCTCCCTCTGTCTGGCACAGGCCTTGCTGGGAGCCACCACAGCCTGAAAGCTGCAGAAATGAAAGCTGCTTTAAATGAAGCAAGAAGATTCCAGGTAGGTGGAGTAAAAAAAGCCTCTCACACAGGGAAGGCTCATATGAAGGTAAGGAGGAGGATTTAGGTGTTTTAATACTTCTGGACTGTGCATTGTTCCTCTGCTCCACACAGATACCACTGTGATGGCAGCAGGCCAGTGTAGTTGGTTTTCCTTATGGCTTGTTAGCGTATGCAGTGTGATTGCACAAGTTCTGGGTACTGGGTGTCTTTTACTACAGTAATAAGGTATGGAATATATTGGTTATGGTTTGCCGTATGCATGCGTTTTTTTTCTTGCACAAAAAGCATCAGTGAGTTGGGCTGAAGTGGTGGAAACGTGAGAGAAAGTCAAGACAATAAAGCAAACCAGAATTTTCCTGAATGTTAGGAAGTGAGAAAATGCAGAGTTAAGGGCACATTTCTTGCAAGGGACAATATAAAATTCAGGAACACTGTGACAGATTATCTCAATTTTAGCAGAACTCTTCTGTAAATTAGCCTGAAAGTTTTAAAATGGAGATGACCTTTTTCTAGACTTCAGATTTGGGTGGCACTTGGTTGGGTTTATAGTAAAAGGCAAATGTATGCTTGTCTATGAACAATTGCACTCTCAGCTTTCCTTAATTTCTAGATTTTTAGATTGATATTCTTCTCTGATTCAGTCTTTGGCAGAAAATGAAGTTCTACAACAGGAAATTAATGAATAGACCTGTTTGTAATGTTAGTGAGGCTATTTTTATAAATGTCCTTTGTCTATTTAGTTTTAACTGCTTAAAACTGCACCTGGTTAGCAGGTGTATTGATAATTAAATAACTAAGCACCAATTAAGTAATAAACACCGAAGGTGCTTTTGGACTGCTACCAGCCACCAAAATGAGAGTTTGTGTATTCTAAATGAAGCTACGAACTGCTTCAATAATACAAGATGAAATCAATTTGGAAACTGATTTTGTGCCAAAGTGAACAAAAAGATAGCTTTGTCCTCAGTGCCAAGAAGATGTGTTTTCACCACTAGATAATTAATATGCATTTACTCATGCCAATGTGGAAAACTAGCCTGGATTTTACTGTACAGTAACTGCGTGGGATAGTGTTACTACACTGATGGTTCATCTTGTCTCCACTGGGATTTTACAGTGTGTTTTCTAATAGTTTTCCCACTGTAAAAACCAACCAAACCCCACCAAAACGAAAAACTGAATTTAACTGTCCTGCTCCCAGCGAAATAGAATTTGTATTTATATGGATGTGTTTGGTGTGGAGTTTGTTTGTTTTAGTAAGAAATATCTCTTAATCTATATTCATTCTTTTTCAACCAACCACAATTATATCAGGTAAGGAACATGAATAGCATAGGACTAGTTTGAAACCTGGTAGCCTAGACAGAGAAGGAGCAAGTGGCAAGGCTTGAGGTGATTCTTTCCTTTCTGAAAGGACAAGGGAGAATTTTAGGGGATAGCGAAGGAATATTTTAGGGAAAGAATGGAAATGAAATTCGAGAGACACAAGAACGTGCTGAGATTTAGTAAGAAGGGGTATGCAGTCCTGATTACATGCTTCTAAAGGAATTACTGGAACAGAAATGTATCAGTATTTCCAATGCAAAAACCTTATAAAATCATGAGTCATGTTGAAAAAAAAAATCACAAGCTTAGGTTTTTACTTGCCTTCTGCATTTCTTCAGGATTTTAGGCTTCCCTCTGCCCCCTGTTTTATTTTTTAAAGTTAGTTTCTGTTTTAAAGTTTTCTTCTGCAAACTTGGGGCCAAAATGATCTCCTTCTTTTCAAGACAGCTTAAATCCTCATAAGTTATATGACCCAGAATCTATAGTTTTAAGAAAAATACCATACATCTTCTGACTAGTCCATAATGAAATCATGGGAATGAATAGCGTAATGCATCTCCTGTACATTAGTCCTTGGTACTGACAGGTGTGATCATGTTTGAATCATATGTAAGGTAGAAATATGTAGAATAATACTTTTTATTAGTATTCCATTTAATAATGGAATAATAATTGTGCTTAATAATAACATTTTGAAGGAGTTTTATTATTATAGTTATGCTAAATACGTTCTAGTCCTGAATAGCAGGAGAAATAGGTGACTTCCTGAATCATGGTCTAAGCCATGAATGTTAGACTAGTCAATGTATAGTCATTTATTAACTCTCTATAAATTGAATTTAAATGAAGATTTTCAAACTTTTGCCTTTTGTTTGTAATGTACACACTTTATGTTATGTTTTTAATTACAGACGATACATATTTACACAAAAAGGAAGGATTTAGAATATACAGGGTGTTTCACAAAGGTGGACCCAATTTGAAAGCAGTATATTTCACGGGGTCGTCATCTTGCGAATGACTGAGCCTGGGACTATTTGTGTGTTGGGTAAGGAGCAAGAATAATTTGAAACTCTGTGCCCCTCCCTTTTCAGTGTTGAGAGTTTCATCCATGGGCAGTTAGTGGTTGCAGAGATATAGTGGTTTCAAAATGGGTCAATCTTTTTGAAACACCCTGTATAATGCCTGTGTTTGATATACCTGGAAAAGTCTAACTGGACTAAAACTAAATACAGCATGGGGCACTACATTTTCTAAATGCCCTTTTGTACTGTCGCTCTTAGAAATTTACAAATCTGTTCAGTTATGCTGTTTCTATAAGAAAATATGTTATTCAGCTGACTTAAATGACAGCTAAGAAATAAGGTTCAAGAGTTTTAAAATAACTGGTCTGAAACACTCTCTGAAAAAAGGGATTTGGTGTACTGCACTACACCTTAATTTTTGCGTGTGTGTGTGAGTAAGAGAGAGAGATGGTCTAATGGAGATTTTTCTAAGTTAATTCTAGGGAACTATTCTTAAATCTCTGTCTTCTATTTCAGAAGTAAGCTTGTCTGCTGTTCCTAACTGTGCTCATAGATCAGATCAAAGACCTCTTCCTAAAAGCTGTTTCTTGCTTACACACCCAGACCACATTAGCTGAAACAATTCGGCTCCTTTTCCTGTTTGATAATGTGGTGATTGGTGAAAGCTGCCATCAGGGCTTGGAACACTGGTTGGCGGTATGGAGGTGAGGAGCAAGAGATAACCTTTCCTTCTGTGTAGAGCTAATGCAGATAGGAAGGAATAGAAAACAATCATTGGAATAGGAGAATAGGGGATTAAATATTATGTACCTCAGTGGGCTTAGAAGTTTTCAGCTCATGGGCTGAACGCTGTGGCTGGTGATGTTGGGATTCTTGGATGCTGTTCTGGTTCACTAATGTGAAATAATTTGGCTTCAGAGGAAAATCTTTGTAGTGGTCTCTAAAACAGTGTAAAGACACACAGTTATTTGAACTGTGTGATTCAATCTCCTTTTATTATTATTGCTGCCCGTATATTGATTTGCGCTTTAATACAGGCTAGGTGCAAATTGTAAGTTGTTTGTTCTTAGCTCCAAATATGGTGTATTTTATTATGCTAAGCTGAGAGAAGGGGAGGGAACTGATGTGATCTTTAGTTGTGCTATTTCATCTCCAGTAGAAAGAATTACTGGTATAGAAAAATTCTTTTCAGAAAGACCTAGTCCATTTGCAAGGGAACTCTTCTGGGAATTTTGCCACCCATGGCCAACTGATTTTAGTAAGCTCTGTGACTAGTAACGTGTCGGATTTTGTGTCAGTAAACTTGTGGGCATTTTACATATGGTCTCCAGTGATTAATGGCACTGGAGGACTCGATGTGTGAAGATCAAGTCCTAAACATTTTTTTAAATTGAAAACCTGAAGTAGTTGAAATTAAACAGGCAGCGAAGTGGGGGGCATTGCTTTACTGAAAAGAAAATGCTCCACATGTGCCTGCTTTTCATTTTCCAAACACGCTGCATGGTGAGCATGCAGACACCACATTTAGTTAACACTGGAGTACACTTGATTAAGGGCTATTTGGAGCTCCTTCCTGCAGAACTAGCTGGTGGGCTGTTTGTACTCCAGTATGGTTTTCTGCAGATACCAGGCTTTTTCCTGTGGTGTGAATTTAATTTGTTTTATATGTTAGGTGTCAGTTAATGCCCTATATGCCAATGAAAATAGTGTCTTCTCACCACCTGTTTGGTAGTGCTTGCTGGCCATAAACTCTGCTCCCTGTGAACTCCACTTTGGTGATTTATTTGAGATTAAAAAAGAAGAGTGCCAAGCAAGCAGCTGAAGTATTGCTGAGCTGAACGATGCGTCGCTGCTATATTATGCTTTTCTCTTATGATGAATGGCGCCATTTCAGTTTGCCATAGCCTAGATCAGGACTTTGAGTAAGTCAGGGTAATAACATGAAATAGAAAGAAAGTGCACAAGCAGTGATTTGTTGAGTGTAAATGGGAAAGAAAATAAACTCTGGCCAAGGACTGAAAATTAATCTCATCAAACTTTGCGCTAACCTGGGCCTTCACACTGATTTTTATTCCACATATTTTAGATTTAATCTGCCTTGGGATTTGGGAGATATTTTAAAAGAAATGGAATAGTTTACTGAACTCTGGAAGACTGAAGCTATTTCCATATGAAATAACCTTCCTGGCTATCTCTCTGGTTCCCATCTGTATTAAAATACTGGAAAACGTGCTTTTGTTCTTTGGTACTATGGTGGGATGTAATCAATTGTAAAGACATGTGAAATGCAGATTTTTTTTTTTCTTTTACTCCTTCCATGCTTGGGTTAGTAACTACCAATGTCAGGAATTTTGCCTTATCAATCTCTCATTTTATTTATCTAGTTCTCTCAGTACAAAATATACCTAATGTACAAAAGATATGGAAACTGCAGGGGAGCAGGGGTGCAGTGACTGCAGGAAAGAAAACCCAGAGAGATTTGCTAAGAGCAGCTGATCTCCAGGAAAATGTATTTTTTTCAGCATTTTTTAATATGTGGGCCCCTAAAAATGTTGGGTGTGCAGAGTACTGTAGAGCAATGTAAATCTACTAACAACAGATGTGCTTTTACTCCAGCTTTCTTTAAGCCGAGGGGCTGAGGTGTATGTCCTGACTACATCCCAGTTCCATGTTGGGAACAAAAGGCCGATTTCCACAATCCTGGCTTGCCCGTTTCCTTTCATGCCCTGTTTTTTATCAGGGAGAAATGCTGGGGGATGGTTTAGAAGTGGGGGACTCTAATTCCCTTGGGTTGGGGCTCAGGTTTTGGAATATCAGGGCAGCTGGGGCACACTGCTGCATCTGCATTGTCTGCACTTCATATATGGCTGTCGTCATTTTCATGGGTCTTTTTTTTTTTTTTCGGTTTAAACCCAGGGACCACAGGTTCAAACCACTTTACTGGACTGTGCAAGGGATACTGTTTTGAGCCAATCGCCACATCTCTGCCAAATAAACTGAGAGAAAGCCTATAACTTATTCATCATTAAAAGAGATTAATAAATAGAGAATGACAAATTGGAGGACACTGGCTGAAACGATAGTGAACTATTAAAAGCTAAGTTTTGGGCGGGGTGCTTAGTCTTCTATGTAGAATACATTTTTTCTAGTACTTCTTGCATCCTGACAAGCTGTTCATTTCTGAGCTCTTATGTAGGTGCCTGGTTACCTGCAGGTAGCTCAAGGGAACACTGTATTTTGATCATTAGACCCTTATATACCTCTTGCCTCACTGAGAAAGTGGAACCAAATATTTGCCTTTGTTTCGGATGTATGGATGGATACCTCCTGGTATGAAGGTAATAGTAATAGTTCAAAAAATGTCTGGTTCTGATAAGCTGAAGCTACCTAGCTGAGAAAATTGATAATGAGGTACACTAGAAATTGAGAGTTTTATAAGATAATATTTACCATTACTACTTATATAGAGATACTCTCTGATTACTGTGCAATTAGTAATGTTACCATGAGCAGCTCTATATTTTTTCTCTGTATATCAACATGGATTACATGGAATCCACTTGGAAATATATTTAAGGAACTATGTAACTAATTTGGGTTTCGGTATCTTCATATTGATTTATATGTAATTTATTGCGTATATTTAAAATGTGCTGTGACTGAGATGTAGTTCATTGATTTGCTTATATCCCACAGTGTTATAGGGATGATTTTGTGAATTCAAGTTTGGTAGACACATTTAAAATGGCTATAAAGGTTACAATGGAAAACTAATTGGAAAGAGATTTGCATGTTTAAATTTAGAAACATGTTTGAATTGAGTGTTGCTAGAAATGGTGGCTATAATAGCAACACCATTCAAACATAGGAAAAAAAAAATTCCAAGAATCCCCCCAATGTGTTTATTTTTCTCTTTCTTGGAGGGAAGTTTCCAGTCTACTATACATTGATCACAGAACGTCACAGATTTTTTTCCTTGTACAGCACTCTCAAATATCTTTTATGCTTATAACATACAAACAGCTGGTTTCGCACAAATAATTTAATTGCTTCTGTCTGTAATACCTTGTTGTATTGCTACACTTTGAGAAATAAAAAAATAGGACAGAAGAATTATTAACAACAATTAAATATACTTGTAATACAAACATTTTGATGCCTACTCTCAAATGAATTTGCATTTTTTAAAAATGTAAACCTACCATCCTAAACTGGTACTTGCCTGCTATTTCGTTATGATGTCTGTTTTTTTTAGCTCTTAAGAATGTACACTAAATGTCTGTTAAGTATACTAAGTTCAACCTGGTACATTTCCAGACTGGACTATTTGAAATACAGAAACAATTCTGTGCATATGTATCCATCAAAAATTCAGAATGAGTGAAATCCCAGAGAGATTGTGTCTGTTTTCCATTTATTGTATATCCTATCCAGCACAGAGCAGGATATTATAAAATAATGTAATGCATAAGTCATAGACTAAAATTTTGTGGGGGATTTTAATTAATGGAAACAAAAAGGGAAAGTAGTATTTCAGACTGTGACTCACATTCCTTGAAGTCACGAACTCCTGAACGTGCAAAGGAACTGAATCCTCACCTGAGGACAATCAGTTTGGTGTAAAGTGGTGATGAACTGCTACTCCAAGGGATTAAGTTCCTAGAAGAGATTTTGCAGCTTTTTATACCCTGTTCATGAGTATATCTTTTGGTAAACAGTTAAATAATGTATTGTGTCAGGAATTTAGATTTATCAGTGTTCATTTTGCCAACAGACATTATTATTTCGGATTATTAAAAAATTCATTTTTACGCTCAGATTCGTATTTTCAGAATATATTTGTAAATGTGAGGTGATACTTGGTTTAGTTTAAAACAGGAAGAGAAGAAATCTTCTGTTACTTTATGCAGTTGCCATTATCTAAGTTTGCAGTTATCTAAAATACTAAAATGACTTTTAAAAGCAGTTGAGAGAACACTTCCTACCAGATAATAGATCTCGAGCAGTGTCTTTGTTAAGTGCAAGTGTGTGTCTCATTCAGCTGCTTCAGGTTTCCAAACCATTCAGCAGTGGACAGGAGTGCTCTGGGGTCGAGTCTCCAGTTCCCCGAAGCAGGATTGGCAGTCTCCCAGGGGCTGACCGCAGTCCTCGGCATGAAGTGACAGAACCCGTGGCCTGGCTGTGATTAGCACGTACTGCCAAAAGATAGTAAGTAGCAGCAGGAAGTATGTCTACTCACCGGAAGAGAGATAACGCTTAAAAGGCAGTGCTGCTAGTAAGCTGTAAATAGGAGAGGCTGGAAGATAAATTCCTGCAGCACCCTTTTGATTTTTGCTGTGCATTTAAGAGCTTTAAAGTTCTTTTGGCAAGCGATGATTCGATTTGTTGTTGGTAAATCTCTCGGCAATGTATTCATTATGCTTTGCAACAGACATGAAGATTGCAAATAAACTGAAATAGACTATTTAAAAATCTGCTATGTGCTGCAGTCCATGGAGATTTGAGGAATGTGCATGTAAATTTTAAGCACTTACCACCTGTTTGCAGTACAAAAAGGCTGATAGATGCTGCTTCCTTTTTGACCCTAAGTTATGGGTTACTTCTGAAGAAGAATTCCTCTAATGTAGAAGTTGCTTATGTCTCAGGGTAAGCATTTTTCAAAGTGATATTTCAACCTCCTTCATACAAAAAAAATTAAAAAGGTGTTGCTTGCTGTAGTCAGCTTCTTAAATTTTACTCTAAATATTTTGGTAATGGGAGGACAGTTTCATTAGATGTATTTATTACACTTAGTTACGAGACAACTGAAGAAATCTAAACCTATAGGCAGAGCAAGGAAAATGGATGATAAAAATGGTGTTAAAAGTTTGGTTTCTTAACCATCACCTCCTGGCAATGTGCCATTACAAGGAATTATCTTTTAAAAAGAAGATGCAAGACTGAACAGCAGTAATGGTCCACAGAGGCATCCTTTCATGTATGTTGGTATGAACAGCTGATGTAGAAGCAGAAAATGGATCATGTGCTAAAACTTCAGGTTGCAAAACTTATACCAATGGTTTTCTTAGGTAGAGAGCTTTGATATTTGCGAAACCATAATTATTTGTCTGGATGTTTTGAAGTGTTCACCATGAGAAGCTGCTGTATGAGTGGGTGGATCTGGCAGGAAACTACCACTTAGAGCCTAGAAAAATAAGCTCCTATGATAGAAAAATAGATATCAAACGTGGCACAGAAGCTCTTTTGTCTCTTGAGGCTGACAGGCTTTCTGTGAGGATGGAAATTCATGTGAAAGTGCCTATTGGAGGTATTGATCCAAGGTTTCACTGAAGGAAAATGAAACAATAACTGCAGAGTGTCTTCTGAACCAGGGGGGATTTGGGAGCCAAAAAATACATCTGCAATAATTGAAATCTCATCATGCTGTAAATTGAGCTAATCTTACCTTAAAAAAACACAATCATGCTATGTTAAACAAAGCTTACTTACTTCTCAAAAATACTTTGTTAGAAGATTCAGTTTTAGTTTTAAAGCTTTCAGAACAGATCTTCATGAAGCATGAGAGAATAATTGAAGAATAATTAAACAAGATTTTAGAGTTTGGTTTGGAAATGGACTTGCCTGTTTTTTCAGCGCGGGTAACAGTAGAGCGATTTAGAGGACAATAGGTGGCTTTGTTTTGTATTGGAAAAGTCATTAGTTATCTGTCTCTCATTCTTGTCGAGTTTCTTTTGGGCTGCTTTGTGAGATCTGAAGTCTCTGATGGGTCTTAGTAACCACAGGACAACGTCTTGGTTTCTGGATTTTTTTAAGATAGATTTCTGTGTACCCAGTGTTTCGGAGTTTTATTAACTCACACTTTAGAGATGAAGATATCCTGCAAAGCACATGGTGACAGATAAGTCTAATAAATGTAACTTTTGTTGAAAATAACCAGTTTGTATATATGGAAGCTTTTACATACTGAAGTGGCAACAGGCAAAAGGAAAAAAAAGGAATCCGTCCAGTGAAGTTGTTAAAGAATAGTTAATTCGTGCAGCCCTAGTGAGCTGACTGTTGAGAGGGCGGCGTGCTGTAGTGCGGGCTCAGCATCCCGCTGGCTCTGTGCTCTTCGGGCTTCGTGGAAGGATCTGGCGAGGCAGAACATTCTACAGCCCTGAAAATCCTCTCTGCTGCTCTCTGTAGACTCATCAGGAGATGAGAATTTATCACTTAGGACTTTGCTAGCTGCTGTGAGTTAGGTTCCAGTTAGTTGTCCTGTAGTGTCCTGTGGGCTGAGAAATGCATAGAAATCCCAAGTTGTGAAAATGCAGAGGAGTATCATTACATTACATCCTGTAAAGTCCCTCAGTTTCTAATCTTAGAGGATGTTTGCTCACAGTCTAATGTGATTTAATGAAGTTTTGCTTCCCTCTGTTATTATCTGAGGTGAAATCTCTGGTGCTGAGTTAAAATAATTTCCCCCTTTGTGGTGACCAGAAAGTTCCCACATGTTGAAAGAAGTGTTATAATATAGATACATCAAAGACTGTGCTATATGCATTAAGTTCAGGATGAAGCAGGGGTTTCAGAAGTCAAACATGGAGTAAACCTTGCTCAGTTATATGTATAGTAATAAATATATCAGACATACATGCTGAATGCAAAAATTTGGGAGAGTGAAACCTTGATGGTCACTCTGAATGACGAGGGACTTTCACCACTATGAAGAAGGCAGTAGGATGATAATGTGCAAGCCATGGATTTCACCCCAGAGCTTTTCTTCAGTATTTAAATAATAATTTTCCCAAAGTATTTAAGTGAAGTACTTATTCCATAGCACCACTACAGCCCCCTATAGAATTATATCATTTGGACTAAAAATAAATAAATCATGTTGGCCCAGTATATATAGCTATGTATAATAATAATTTCTGTTGCACCTTGTTAGGTTTGTGAAAGATTATTTGTTGGATTCTTGTATTTGGAGGTGAAAGTGACAGACCATGTATTCTCTGGCCCTCCCTCTGTATATCACACTTCATTCATTCTCACCACTTTACCCTTGAGCCCAGTATTCTGTGTTGGACCAAACTGTGTTTTTATTGATTACATCACTATTAAAAAACTTAGCGTGCCTCATTCTTTTAGCTTCTCAAGAACTGTTAAGGTACCTTTTAGTTCTTTTGATGGTTCCTCATCTATGTAATTGGAAAATGCAGCCTCGCAGACACAGGTGGGGTTCTTGTGATATTAGGTTCTCACCCGTGCTTCTTGATAATGTCAGTGGGGTCTGGTATGTCTTGTGAGGTCTAATGTCTTGTCTGTTAGCATGTTGTTGGAAGTCTTGGAACCACTGCATTTGCTTAGTATTTAACAGAAATGTATATTGAAAAGTATCATATCTTGTTATCCCCTGTTCCATTCCTGCTGTGACATAATCTTTATTATTCTTTTGTGCCTCAATGAAAACATTAAAGCTCAACAGTGATTTCTGTACCTTAGAATTTGACAATTGTTACCTTATATCAATATTCATATGTACCAGAAATCTCGTCCTAGTGTTATATTTTTTATTTGAAGGCTGACTATAATTTGGTTCTTGCCTCACATTGGTCAGGGATCTGGAGCTGACCCCATTCAAACTTAGCAGCTTATGGAGCCTCTTACAGTGGATGAGAGGATTCCAGTTAATTTCAGGGAGATTTAGTGGATGTCCTTGAGTGGTGTTTAGCTGGATCTGGGAAAAGGGCTGCATCTGTAATGGTGGTCAGACTATGGTGTGGTGGTGTTTGTTTTCTTCTCTAACGTACACATGCCAGCTCTACTACAAATAACTTTATTGGCCTGTTTAATAGTCCTGGAACTGCTGCTAAACCAAGTACTATGAGGTGCAGATGCCCAGGTCTCACACAAGAGATCACTCTCGAGTGATCTGCCTCTTGCTCCTGCCTTCTGATGTTTTTTGTAAAACAAAACATGTCAGCAAACTAAGAAATTATAAAGGGCTGCAATTATTTTTGAGGCAAATAGTTTAATCTGTTCAGAATCCAATCAGTATGCTTAGTTTTAATTACATATTTAATATTGTTTCATTAAAAATGAGGAATGCGTGGCCTACTAACATAATAATTAACAAGAGATTAGGTCAATAACATTAACGGAAATATCATTTGAATAGGATCTTGAAATGTAATTACAGAATACTCTATAGTCATTGTGGAGAACCTGGTTTCTATGGATATCTTTAATAGTGTACAGAGCTGATCCATATCAAACCAAGGCTTTTAACCCATGTGGCAGGTTGTACAGTAGAATCAATAAATGCCAGTGTCTAAGAATGATTTTACAGTTTAATAATTTCAGTTTGATCCTTTGTAACCATCTCTATGAAACAGTATCTTTTTTTAATATTTAGAGATTCTATATTTTCCTGATGAACAAATACCAACTAATGACTGGAGGTATTCCTGGGTTTTTTATTCAGCTTTGAGGAATACTAAGTTTTTTAACTAGTTTCCATGGCCAGATACTCAGCAGCTGCAGAAGATTATTTTTTAGAACTGTCTTTCCCTATTTATTTATTATTAGTCCTCTATTAGTGTCATAACTGTATCTCAATCGGTGATCACCTTTCTGATTCATTGGAAAGATTCTACAAAGTGCAATGAGCAATCTCTGAGCTATGTGCTTTTGTAAGTTGTTATATTTGAATTATGGACTGTATTGAGTGTAAACTACGCTGCTCTGCTTAACATCAAGAGTGTAAGGGGCCCTGAAACAACAAGGCTGTTTATATTCTTCCAGTGTTGATGTCCAAGGAATGCCTCTAAGTGAGGTTTGCTTCTGAACTCAATTGATAGCTTTCTGCTTGTTAAGATGTTGTAGCCAAACATGCGGAATGGTGCTGTGTGGGTCAACCTTGAAATGATACAACTTGTATTGTTCTTCTAATACATTGAAAGGATATTTTGCATCCCCAGACCTTGATGATACAGGTCTATCGAATCACTGTCTTCTGAATATTACCAGATAATTTCAGAAAATGAAGGTACACGTTGTAGTGCCCAAGGAGTAATCTTTCTTTTGGCATAATATGTTTTTAGCACCAAGGCATACTGCTGATGTTAAAGACACATTTTCACCTCATATTTGCTCCTGGTAGAAGAAAATTAAATCAGAAAAAACTGCAAAACATACTACATAGTAGTTTTAAATTACCGGATTTCTACATTGATGAGTATTGTATTAAAATCCAATCATAGCGATTTCTATGTAGATAGCAGTTTATCAGCTATGCACGGTGGGGTGCATCTCATCTTGGAAGTAAATTCTTCCCCATTTGTCCTGCAGTAGATCAATGGGGAAGATTCACCCTGTACCCCAAAGTAAATGCAAATTTATAGCAGCTTCTTATGTTCACACTTACTGGTACAGAATTGTACAGGAGCCTACATCCCTGCCAAAATGTCACAGAGCTCAATGCTCCGTTGATTTCTCTTTCAGCCAAAGAAAAATCATGAGTCTTCAAGTTTCTAAAAATTGCCTCCTGTGGGGGGTTTCCCAGATACTTAAAGGATCTGAGTAGATATAAAAATTCTCTAGGTAATATTAGTATAATATATCTGATATTATATCTATATTAACATATAGTTATATATTTATCTATATAAAGCTATTACCTAGATTTAGGTGGTGTAACCTTTGCACTTTGTACATTCTCACGTTTTATGTATGAGAGTAACTGCAGTAACTCACAGCATCTGATACAAATTTAATCTGTCACATTGACAGTGTGTAATTTATGTTTCATTTCCAGTGCATTCCACAACAGTAAAAAAACCAAAACACACCATCAACCAGAAATAAACCCTGTCAAAAAGTCCCCTGTCAAGTAATGAGCAAACTCCTTGTCAAGAAAGGATTTGTGGTCCGAATATAGGAGGAAATTTGAATACGCTGAAGTGTCTAGCACAAGAAGAACAGAGACCTGGTCGATGTGAAGTGAATTGTGTGAGTGTACAAAGGAAAGCCTGATTCAAATTTAATGAAGCTAAAAAATGGTTTTGCGATTGTTAAATTTAGAGGGGTCTAAACTATAATGTTAAATTCTGGTTTGGATCCGGAGCTGAGTGGTAAGAGGATTATTGTAATATTTACTTTTTACACAGGTGATAAAAAAAAAATCTGTTAGTTTTCATTAGATACAGTTAGCAATATGCATTAAGCTATCCTAGATAATCATCAGTTCTTGATCAAAGCAGTTAAATGTTTTTGGGAAGGACAAAGCTGAACTAATATTTTCTGAAATGTATCTGAATGCTGTTTGTTAATTTGGGCTTTGTTTCAGCAGTACTGAAATCTGTGACAGCTCATCGATTCAACAAATATTTATTATTTCTTTTAAGACCTAACCTTTTCCATCTATCACAAATAGCTATTTTTCCTTGGTTTTACAACTATTCATAAAAATATATATGCATATTTGTACATATATGACAGAGATGATGTGCGTTATGATCCTACACCAGTGAAGTCGCTGCAGTTGTGCTATGGAGATCCACAGAAGCAGGCTGGGGTATGACCTTGCATAGTGACTTGTTTCTGGTAGATATCAGTGGGCTGCTGGGATACTGTCACTTTTTCTGTCAATCTGACGCCACAAACCCTTCTCTCTTTTCCAATGTTAGCTCAAGTGTGACTTTTCCCCCAATTTTTCCAGGTTACTCCTGGAATTGTATCTTGTTAGTTGATGTAGAAATGTCTCCTGCCAGCTTAAAAGCTGCTGGAAACGAGGAGGCCTTTTATGGAAATGCTGACGCAACCTTATCTATAGCACAGCAGTGTAAACCATCTGTTTCCAATAAGGTGGTTGTTATCTTTTTTGTCAAACTCATCACTATGAAAATATTTTGCTCTCTTCTTCAATGTCCGTAATGTACCAGGAGTGCAGTTACTGACATTATAAGAATGAGTTTTATGGAGGATAGTTTTCCCTTGTGATACCAGGCAGTTAATATATCAATTTATGCATATTTTATTGCCAGAGGCAAAAAGTTATATTCCGTTTTATATTCTCCTAGTTCATCAATTTTAGTAGGTCTTCAGAGATACAGCACAGAGGACCAGACTTAGACATGCATCTCATTCTGCAGCTTTTAAAATGGCTATGCACCCACTTCTTTAAAGTCTGTCAGTGGGGATAGTGATCCACTAACTTCCGTGCAACCAGACCTCTTCACATAAACTAAGGGTGAGGTTCTGTGTAATTAGTCTGTGAAAATTTGTCTATTTTTCTCTTTTGCTGATTTAATGTAATGTCATGAGTGATGGTCACATTCATGACAACAGGTAGATGTTAGGACACCGTAAGTCTTGGAGGGTTTTGCTTTAACCCTTGAATAAGGTCCTGATGAATAACAGTGAAGAAGAATTAATTCATAGTGTGCTGCCAACTCAGTGCTGAAGGCCTGCAGAAGGTATGAAGAAAGTCTTGTGGGTGGTCTAGGATAAAAAATAAATCTGTTTTATTACATCCGTCTCTAGTATATGTTACAATATGACTGACAGTTTGAACTCTCACATGAATTTTTGAAAACAGCCAGGCAGCAAAACACTCTACATAGGAGATGTGCATTGGTGTGTTAACAGTTCACTTTTAGATCACTGTTTTCTTTAAGAAAGAAGTCACATTATACTTTAAGACAGTTTAAAACCTGCTCTTGAGGACTGGCCCTTCATGGAGCATTTGGAAGGTCTGGGCACAGCACTGATACATGATAATTCTGCCTGGTGTGATCCAGAGCTTGGGCTCACTGCACACATGGGACAGAGTCTGGCGTGTTGTTCATATCTTGCCTCTGTGTGCATCTCAGTCATGTGGCTCATCCGTGTCAGGACCACGGTTGCACACTCAACCCCGAGGGTGCTCTGTCTGTCTTAAAAAAGCACCACGCATGTACATCTTTAATGTCTAAAATAATCACTCCTTATTTCCTGTAGTGCATTTTATTTAAAAAAAAATATTTAATGTTATCAAGCCATTAATGAATTTGATTCTATGTATGAGCCTACTAACCTATCAGGACTAATGATATTTAAAAAATAAAATAACAATTACGTATTTGGCCTTATTTGCATGAAACATTGTTGGGAGTAGCTGCATTAGCACAGACCACTGGTGGGGAAGGACACTGGAAATATTACATTTCTTCACTAGTGTGAATAAATTTAGCAATAGGACACTGTGTTCTGGAATTATCACGAACCTCTGGTTTATTTTGTGGATAGATGCCAGCTATTTCTAATCATCTGGGAACTTCCCTAGAACAGAATGATAGATATCTATGTAAAAAACAGATGCTGATTGAGGAACTGAAAGTCAAAATCTTTAGCTGGCGTGAACTGGAGAAGATCCAGTTTACTGACAGCTACTGATTTTTCAGAGCTGTGACTCTTTGAATCAGCTGAGAATGCAACACCATCTGTCCAGCTTTTTTCATCAGGTGTAAGAAATATGAGTACTTTTGCAGATGCTCTTGATAATCATAATGAAGTACAACATCCCAAACTCATTAACTGGGTTTCAGTAGGCAAAACATGTTAATTTGAATTTAGACTCCAGTCTTACTTAACAAACAAATGGGAGTTGTGACTTGGTCAATAAAGCCACCTCTTAAAGGACTCAAACATAAATATCTCACAGGCTTTGAAGAACCAAGATCATGATCTCACTCCTGTCCTCTTGGATCACAACGATCATAAGACTTTTCTGTTCTCACCAAGAGCGTGTTCCAACATAATTAGTACTTTGCTGAACTGAATTCCTATTTCTAAACTGATGGTAAAAAAATGGCAAATGGTTGTCTATTCCTAAAATGTTAAGTGCAGTGATTTTTTTTTCCTTCTTTTTTTTTTTNTTTTTTTTTTTTTTTTTCCCCCTAATAGGATGAGGTATTGTTGAAGGAATTTAATGTTGAAGGAATTACTTCTTGCTGTTGAATTACTGATGCTTACAAAATTTTATTGAACAGTTCTGCAGTTCTTGGATGGGAAATTGTAATATTAAGGTACCTTGATGCAACACTCACAGATATGTAACATGGTGTTGTGCAGTAAAGGAAATACACGTTTTTTTTTCTTAGAGAAGACAACAGAGTTTCAGAGGAGGAATTTTGCATTTGGAGGAAGAAGATAAAGTGGAAGGGTTTTGTGGTTCAGAAAGTGAAATTATGTAGGAACATAGAAAGGAAGTAAAGGTTCTCTTTGAGGAAAAGTAAGACCTTGAAGAAGAGTTCAGGTGAGCCTGTGTTAAGCTGGAGTTTACCTGAACCAAGCAAAACATTATTTGAGCTTCTCCAGGGAGTCATTTGAAAAATATTAAAGGGAGCTGGTAGATGGATTTGTATCATGTTTGTATGCCAAACTGCTTCTTCCATCACAGAATATTGTTTAAATGCAAAACCTGCAATAATTCCCTTTGGATCCTTTATGAAAAGTCCTAGTCTGTAAGATTTAAAGTAATATTTGGGCTATTCTTATTTGTTGCTTGTATTGTGGTCTTAAATACTGTGATAAAGATGTGATTGGTGATGCATTTCATGTACCACAAATAGTCACTTCTAACTATCTACTGCATTAGAGAGAAAAAAAAAACTATACCGAAATGTGTCTATAAGGAGCTGAAGTGATGTGATATATCGTGAAATTTCACTGCTTGTAAATTTAACACAATAATGCTGGCTGTCTTTTGATGCCAATGTCTCTGTTTTTTTTTCAGCTGGGTATAGACTACTATAATGTAATTTTGGAGACAGGTAAACTGGGATACCTATTTTCACTGTTAAACTGAGTTGAAGGTGATATACAGGATTCCTGGCTTCCAGCTGGTGATTTCCACTTCAAAGCCCAAACTGGATTTGTTCACATAAAAGCCTAATTGTAAATCAGGGTTCTCTGTGTTGTTTGTACAGATTTCTGAGTGCAATGGAAGTCTGAGTATTTACACCAGCAGTGGTTCGTTGTCACACTAGAATCTGCATATACCCAGAATTGTTCTCTGGAAGTTATTTCAAGTCTAATATCTAAGTTGCATCCCTTAGGCATGGATTCTTCTCTCAAACTCATGGAGATTTTTGTTCTTTTACAAAAGGAAAAGTAAACAACATTGCTGTATTTTATGTGTTTATGTGCACCTGATTGCAGCTCCTAACTCTGCTGTGAGAGTTAACTGCTGCAAAAAGATGTCAGTATTTGTAGAGCTTTGCTTTGGAAAAAAATGTTCTTGTAACTTGGGCGCTTGGGCTTTTAAACGCTCATATCAAAGAAACAATAGTAAGATAAAATGAAAAAGATCTGAAAAATGATGAAGTATTTTTTAAAGGAGGAACAAAAGGAAATAGAAAGTAGGTTAAGTTCAAAGCAAACAGTAGCTGGAGGTGATGGTGGCTGGTTTGTTTTAAACTACTCATCCCTACTTGAATTTAAATTCATTCAAAACCTTTTTAGTATGGACTCTTTGCCTGACAAAAGTTCATAATGCTTCATCCCTGCAGTATGGAAGGATATCCAATGAATAAGAGCAGGACAGCCTGCGGGAAAGCCTTTCATTTCCTCTGTCCCAGAAACCGTAATCCTGCAGGAGAGCAAAGTAATGGATGGTATGTGTCTTTTGAAAGAACAGCATCTAAATGACAGGGTGGATAGAATTTCTTCTTTGCTGACTGTTTGTTTCTTTGTTTAACATTCGCTGTCTTTTTAAATGCTCATTTTTTTAATATGTATGGACCAAGAAGTGGGACATTACCCAAGCCAAGTTAAAAATGAAATTGAAATAAAAGTATTTGCCCTTATTCAAATGCAGAATGCAGCAACAGAGAGTGTCCAGATAGGCAAAGATACCTCTAATTCTTCTTTCACACTGGGTTTTTCTTACCATTCATTATTAACATTAATGCCTTACTAACATTAACAAGCTTAATTTTAGCATTTCCCTCTGTTGCATAAAGGCAAATAAGAACCCGGGTTTTGTTTAGACTTCCTTCTTGAATTTAATGAATTTATACAACACTCTGAAAAATAAAGTAAGGATATTCTTCCCCTGGCCTAGCTCTATTCTTCTTCTAGTAGGAATTAAATGAAAGTATGCTGGTCTGCAAATGTGAGAGTCTGCTTGAAGACATCTTGGGATTTGTAGTATATAACCACCAGCTTGTGCCTGAGAGGAAGCTGCATTTTAAATACCTGTGTTTCCCTTAGCCAGCCAGGATGAACTGATGCAACTTTGGAGAGGTCTCATGATATAGTCTTGATGAAAAAGTTAGAATTGGATCAGATAATGAAAACATTTTTCTTCAGCTTGATTTGGATGTCTGTTCTTTACAAGGCTTTTTTTGGTAAAAAGATCTCTCTGGCAAACCCCAGTGTTTGCTTTACTGAAATAGATAATTTCAAACATCCTGAAAATGATGAGTTTTCAAGTAGATGTATCTAATAAAAGCACCTTCCTTGGTATTTCAGTAATTCAATGCTTTCCAACAACAACAACAACAAAATTGTAGAAACACTCCTGACCAGTGCTAAGTCTCAAGGCTTTTCTCATTCCTAACCTTTCTTGAAATGAACTGAGCTCTGCTCACTTGTTACTTACTGACATCGTTATTTTTAGGCACTGAAAGAAGGAAATTGCTCATTGCTCCTATATCTGTAAGTAATAAATAAGTTTAACTTGTGTAGAAGTTAAACTCTCTTTGGGGCATGAAATGCACCTAAATCACCATCTCTTCCTCATGCACAGGCACATGGTTGACTTTAGATTACGCTTAAAATTAGGCTGCTGCTCTATAACCTTCATCCCTGATGCTGTGCAGAAAACAGCTAGGATGCCCTGAAGGCTGCCAGAGCCTGTTCCGTGTCATCTTGAAACCAGAAATTGCTGACTGGGCTGTCTGAAATGTGGCAAAGGTAATGGCAGCAAAAAAGAAACAGAGGCTTTGTTCCTGGAATTTTTACAGGCTCTCTTGCTTACCATTCTTCTTTTTTAATTTCTCAGAGGCCCAGAGTTTTAGCAAATGAATAGCTTTGCTTTACAAACAGCATATTATGAGCATAGCTTTCCAGTGATACCTTCCTACTCCACCCAAACACGGGGTAGGTTTTGCTTCAGTTTGAAATGCTGAGCCTGTTGGAATGCACAGATTTTTAATTATGGAATTGAATTTTCTTACTAATTACAAATCTCTATTTTTAGTTGGAAAAGAGGGTGATATTAGCCAGCAAGGATGCATTTAGGGTATTACATGAGTCCACTTTGAAAACCACAATGTAGAAAAGCTTTGTAGAAAAGGCAATGTGTAATGATAGGTTTCTATTGAACTTTGATGTGTATGGCTTCAAAGAATAAGGATGTTTGGGCAACAGCGTGTTTCTCTTAGATGTAATAAGAAAAGACATCCATACACATTTTTTCTGACTTCAAAGGAGCTAAATCCTACAAAACAAGGAAGGCAAACCAGTTTTTTGCAGTGCATGGTTATTTTATCAGTTAGACTTTGACTATTATACAATGTGTGAAACTAGAACAGTGAAACTTGTAAGAGTTTGGACAGATGGATGCAGAGGAGAGATCATCAGACTGCAGTTAGGGGCTGTATATTTAAGGATTTTTCCCTTTGCCATTGAATTGGTTAAATCTGGTTGTCTTTTACAATGAGATAATTTGCTTGGTGAATACGGGAAGAGGAGTGGATGGTGCTTACCTGTAGTTTAGTAAGACTTTTGACACCATCTCCCATAGCATCCGTAGGCATATTGGGGAATTATTCACTCCCGTATTCAAGTGAATGAAAACCTGGTGGGGCTGTCAAGTTCCAAGAGTAACAGTTGTCCGTTCAAAGTCCAGCTGGTGGCGAGATAATGATGATATTCCTCAAGGGTCAGTGCTGGGACCAACGAGAAGTGGTTGTTTCAGAACCTGACGGACACAGTGCAATGTTACCTTGCACAGCTTATTGCTCGGGTACTTGGTTTCTGGCTGGCTGGACAACCACGGTGGCTTCTTGCAAATCACTGATAGGTTTCCTACAGGAATCCAAATGGACTGTGAGTGGAAACCATGTCTCACTGATCCTGGCAAAGGAAGTGGCTGAGAGAATTTTCTTCAAAGCCAAAATGCATTGGTTTTTACTGATGAACAGCAGTCCAAGTCTGGATTTTGGAAAGACCAAAATCAAACATTCATGGATTCCAGAACAGTAAGCCAAGGTAGACAGTAGAAGAATATTATATTTTCATTGTAATCTTGCTATTCATTCTAGACTTAGGCTTAAATACATCAGGCACAGTTCCTCATGTCCTGATAAGGTTTGCTTTAATTTGTAGTAGCAGCAGGTTGGGTGGAATTCTCACCGTTGGGCTGTGTTTGCTTCCAGAATGAAGCCTCTTATGTTTTGGGGAATGTGTTAATTGCAGTTTTAATGCAGTTTTAATGTTACAGACAATGCCTGTATTGCTGAACTTGCGAGCATTCAGTGGTGCTGAACCCTGGCCCTGTTCTGCCTTCGCTGACTGAAATGCTCTTGCAGCACGTTCTCTTTGTAAGCTCTCCACCAAAAGAATCTGTTGCTTCTGTGGGACCAGCCTGTCTTCGTGAAAATGAAAGTGATTCCGTTTAAAATGTCATAACGGAGTTAAGAGTGTGCTCCAACACTTTGCTTAGAAAAGTGAATGATCTCTGTTGCATCAAGCCTCTTTTGAAATAATAAAACATGACAATTTGCCATGATAAGCACTCTTTTTAGGCTTTTTCTGCCCTGAGTCAGAAAGAAAACTGTGGTGCAGGTGGCTATAGCTGAACTGGCTTCAATGTAGCTACCTTGAATGGCAAAGTCCAGGCAGGGCATTTGTGGCAGTGTGGGCTCCAGCAGAGACCAGGCACCCCCTGTGGACTTGACCTTTTGACTTCACTGGCTCCAGCTGCTGCAATCTGTGACAGTGTTTTCTCAGGCGTGCCTTGAATGCTTTCCCATTACAATCTGTGTGCAGCCTTGGACATTTGGAAGCAATTTTATTTCTTGCTTGAGCCTTGATTACTGTCATCTAAGAGTATTTGTGTAAGCACTGGTGGCGGATCAGGCTTCCTTCACCCTATGCTTCTGTAGGCACCAAGCAATGTGTCCAGCCATCCTACTCGTTAACCAATATAAAAACATGTTTACATCCAACTTTATTCATGGGATAACTAGTTGAGCACTTTAACTAAGTGCTTCTGAAGTACGCAGATCCAAGACTGTGGAGTGACCAATCTTTGAGTGAAGTGTCTCTGCTGCACAGTTCCCTGCCCTGTCCGCAGCATCAGATGGGGTGTTTAGAAGGGTTGAGTTTTGTTCTGTAGTTCAGGAACAGCAAGATTAATATGCAGATACAACATAATCAGATGCTGTTAGGGATTTGAGCAGTATAATAAATCCTGGATAGTGCTGTGGGACCAACAAGAGAAATCCTGCTTACTGGAAGGGATCCCAGTATATTCTGCCTTTGTTGTTGAATCTTGTAATGAAAAACATTGTTCTTGATTGTTCTGTGTTTTAAATTAACTTTATCCATTAAAAGGCAAGCAAAACTCCTACTAGCACTGATGGAGATGTAAATACATGAACCTGTGAGCTGGGGAAATACAGACTACCAAAGGGTATCCATCCAGTTAAGGAAACAGTGAAGAAGCGGTTGTATACTTCAGATGTTAGTTTAAAATTCATTCAGAGGAGTCTAATGGTATCCTAAGCATAGTTTTTTCCTTTTCAATTTTCCCAATTCAGCCAAATCTGGAATGATAGTGCTGAGTGGAAAACAGAACTATTTATTTTGGCACAATTTTCTGGACAAAGCCCAGTTGCCAGATCACACTCAGAGAGCCCTTTACCTGGGAGATTACCTCTTCTCCCAAGTCAGGGTATATTGTTTTGCTGTTGCTTTCTGCCTCTGGGCTCTTATTTAGAGCCTGGAGGTTGGATTTTCTCAGTTGATGAATCTCAGAGGGTGAACTCTCTCCCCTTAGCGTCAGCCAAAAGCAACTGGCCATCCACAAAGTGTGTGTCTTCAAGTAAGGCTTTGGTTAACTGCTGTAGCAGTTTCAACAGTTCATTAAGTCTCTGCTTGGGAGCTGACTTGCACCTTGATACTTAGCAGTATTTATTCATACTTAATGTTATTTGTAGACTCTGCAGGAAAAACAGTTGAGTCTGTAATTTTCCAGTCCTAAAATACACAATTTAAAATTATCTACATCATTTAGGAGAACACCCTTGGACTTTTCTGCTTCTGAAACGTTGCACAGAGGGTTGTAGCTCCTTGTCTAGAGGGCTGACCCCCTCGATCACATTGAAAACTCATGTGGAATTAAGACTGTTTGATGTCTTTTAACCTGTGGAATGCTTTAAAAAACATTTATTGTCAACTTTGCAAACTATCCTCTAGGATTTTTTAAGCAGAACTCTGGAGGATAGATAAAAACCCCTAGCGTGTTTCCTAAGAAACCGTTCTGATGAAACATGTTTTCCTGCAGATTTGTGTTTTAAACTATGTGCCTGTGCACATCCCCAAAAGTATAATGAAAGAGGTTTGATATTATCTACTTGTTCTACAAGGGAGCCTTGGTGGGGCACTAACTTGCAACTCCCTTCTTTTCCTAACTGTGTATGTTCAAAAAAATTTGCAGAGGCACAACTATCTCAATGACCTGGTCTCTCACAAGCTCTTTGCCAAACTGGGTTGAAATCAGCCACTGGGATCATCAAATGGGCTTGCGGACACCAGTTGTCACAGTGCAGCCAGTAGTACCACATCAGCCTAATTTCCTTAGGAAACCAGAGGGGAAATGCAAACTGAAATGTTCATCGGGACCTTCAGCTGTCATAAAACAACACGAAGCCACAGACATTGAGAAAGTCGTACTATTTTAGACCAATGAATATCTGTGCTAGTTATTCTTTGAGACAGTCCTGTAATGAATAAACCTCTGCATGATACTCTTGATGTGCATGTCATGCATTGCTTATTCTCTTGGCTATGCACGGAGACTTAAACTGAATTTGAAGCCACTGAGAGAACATTCATCTTCTGTAACCCTGGGTGCATTAACAGTGTATTATAGACCTTGTTAGTGGTCAGTGTTTTCAAGAGAGTTCTGAGTGATTTGGATTTAAGCACATGGCTGTACTGTAGCTGTTATCTGAAGTTTACTGAGATATGTGATGTATCCTGAATGGAAATGTCTGAATGCAAATTTGATTTCATTTTGACAATTTTGATTTTCATTTTGACAATGACAATTTAATATTAAGTATTATTCTTAAGGGATTCCAGGTTCATCCTCATGCATTTAACTGTAAAGTACTAAAGTAAACTCTGTGTGTTAATCATTATTAACAATAATTGTTTCTGTGCAACAAATGCAAAATAGGTTTTGTATTTATCAGCACTCCTGATCTTGTCTCTCTCTTGGCAGTCCGTACACATGCACAAGAGTACATCTGCAAAGGGGTTGGTAGCACGTTTCATCTTTCACTTTGATTTACTTCTGCACCTCTGCCTTGTGAATCAGCAGGATTAAATTCTGTAATTCATTACCTGAAACTCAGCTTTTCATATTCCAGATTTTGGTAAAACATAAAAACCACTGTATCTATGTAATCTTATATTTCCTTACGCTCTTCATAAACTAGCATCAGGATGACAAAGGATGAGAAGGAACCTGCAAAAGCCATTTTGTTTCCAACCCTTTTTCATTAAATAACCATACCTCTATGTTTCCAGTCTTTTTACGTTAAGCAATGCAAAGACATTGGGGTTTGGTTACAGTTTGCATCAAGAAGTCTCTCTCAGCAGGAGCAAGCATAAAACTGGCATACTATGCTTTCAACACCAGGCATCATCTTTTCTGCCTTTGTTAGACTATGTTCTGTGCTGCTGCAGGTCTCTTAGCCTTTAGGCTCCTTTAATTATCTCATTGATAGGATTAGTAAAAATGCAATGAAATGGAGCTACTTTGCTGTCAAATCCTTTTCTTTCCTTTACCATTTCATCTGTGAACCGAAGCTGTAAATGTCTGCAGAAAACCTACATACCTGCAAGTTTTGCGCAGGCCATTTTTTCCCAAGTAGGGTGTTGAGAGTTGTATTCCCTTCCATCATATATACCTGCCATCTGAGTGGTGATTGACTGCTTTCATATTAAATTGTCTATAAGCAGGCACAGGTAACAGGCGAATATATTTTGGGGCTTTGAGGACACTTCTGCAAGGAGAAATAAGGCCTTAAGATGTCAGATTCAGCAAGCCTCTCTTTTTGTACATGTGGAGCAGTCTTTCTTTTCTCCTCGTCCTTATCCATTTATTTTAAAATATTTATACTTAAGACAATTTGTTCCCTCATCCCACCCCTCCTGCTTGATTTTTGTTTTTAAGGTGTCATTTTCTTTCTTTCATTGTGTTCCAGCTTCTTCCATGCCCAGGCCTTATATTTGTTGTTCACATGCAAGATGTGAACCAGAAATCAATAAAAGCAGTAAGGGTACAATAATATGGAGTAACTTGGAACAGCAAACCAAGCAGCAGTGAATTTCCAGGTGTTGTTTTCAAAATTATGTATATATGGTGGTGCAAGGTTGAAATGGTTTCATATGCTGTCTTTTAAAACACTTGCCTTGTTGTTTTCTTGTTGAGAGACATTTCCTTGAGAGGAAAACAAGCTTGGCATAAAATGCCCAAAGCAGAGTGTGCCTTGCACACCTTCACTGTGCATAAACTTGTTTTAGTGCTTGCTGGTGATGACTGACAGGCTTTGACAGCCATCTAGTGGCTATGATGGGGTTCCCCCCCGGTAATTAGTCCAATTTCAGTGTTGTCACAAAACTGGACCTGTGTCTGACTGCGCATGTTGGGATTCTTACTTCCAAACTGTCGATGCATAGACCCCAAGTATGATGATTTAGTTTGCTAGCTATAACTGACTGTTTGACTTCTGCTAAGTAGTTCTTTAAAGAAGAACTGATGCTCCAACAGATCAATATATAGCAGAAAAGTAATTGCATTGTACTTACTGCGCTTTTCATTGAAATCCTCTTTCAGGAAGGTCCTTTGTGCAGCTCATGAATGAGTCCTTAGATACATCATAGGGTATTTCTTCTACCTTGCCTTTTATATTTGCGGACTGCTTTGAAACTCATTTTCCATTACTTCAATGGATTCTGCAACCCCGTAGATTCTCTAGTCAGGTCCAATACCCATTAGAGTTGTACTTTTTGTTGGTGAGAAAGGAATCAGTTAATGGGCTAGCAGATTGTTTTGCCACATTGAGAATTTCCAAAGCTGCTTCTGAAGCCATTCAGCACCTTGTGTTATAACTGCAGAGGTAGGAGGAATGTGTGACATAAGGAGTTTGTGACTTGGTCTTTGTAATTAAAAAAGCTTGCAGATTTGCAAACCAGGGAGGAAATGGTAGAAAAATTTCCCTTGCTGCCTTTCCCGGTCTGGTTGTAGATGGATAACATGCCAGTAGTTCAGGCCTGAGAGTAAAATGTCAAAATGTTCTTGTAGGATGAGTTGGCTTTGAAATAGCTGCTCTTTTCAAGTAGCTCAGTGTAATGCAGTCACAGCAGAAAGGAAAACTAGAAGCACCAAACGTAATCAAAAGATTTAAAATTAAAAATATGTTTTCAGGCAGTATTGTGGGGTGTGGGGTTTTTTTGTTTGGTTGGGGATTTTGTTTGTTTTGTTTTTATCAGCATATCTGCAATCCAGTGGGAAAACAGACTTCTTAGTACACTTCCAGAAGTTGGTCTGTGTTTTTTCCCCTGTCTTTGCCCCTTTCTCAGCCACTGAGTGGGACCCAGGCAGAAGCTGGTCACCATCTGGCTCAGCTCTGATTTGCCCAAGCAGTTGCTATGTGGTTTATTTGAAGTTATGACAGAATGCTGACTTTGGGCTCGGTAACTTAGAAATTTCATTTATGCAAACTGCTGCTCTCCTGAACGGCACAGCGAGTTCTACGGGTGATACATTAAGGAAGATATAGACCATATGCCAGACATCTGGGGGGAAAAGGCTAAATATGTCAGACAGCACGTTATGTCATGCACACAAGGGAGAAGCAAGAAAAGTGCTTTCCAAAATACGATCTGCAGTTTGGAACACAATTCTCACAATGTCGTAAATGAACTGTACAGCACACTTGGTTGATGTCTTTACTTCACACTGAAAACATTTCCTCCTGAGCTTCTGCAGTACCCCTTTGAATCGTTTTGTCAGGTGGTGTGATAAAGCGATTGCAGAGAGGCGCTGACCTGGTATAAATGTGGATTTTGGTTTCCGTTAGAAAGCTGCAGAAGTTAGTGGTGGCAGGCAACAGTTAATGACACATCTGCTCCATTTCTCCAAGCTTTGACATTGATGGAGTAAGTGGACTTGAGTTAAGGCATGAAGCTGAAATCCCAAATCTGTTCGTATTTATTCATTTGTGATTTTCTGTTTACATCTGGTATAAATTAGGACAGAAATGCATAGAACAGTGAAACCGTCCTTGTACTTAGAGCTGTTAATTTTTATGCTAATAACAGGTTTTCTTAAAAAATAATGGTCATGATATTTTACTAGTGGATGTGTCGTATATCTATAATTGCCCCTATTCCCAGTCTTGTACCAGTTAAAAATCTCGGGGGGTTTTTTGAGTTTTCAGATAATGGTTTTAACTGGATTGTTTGTGACCCGTTGTCTAGGGGCAGCCTGGGGACACTTTGTTGTTTCTGCAGGTGTTTGTGTTCCTTTAGAGGATGAAATCTTCATAGGGCCAAAGTGGAAAAAAAAAATTTACTGATGGGTCATTCTGTAAAATGTTGGATACCTAAAGAAAAGTTTCCACTTGATTTTTAAAATTATTTTTCAGATATATTTTATTCTTAGGGAGAGATACTGAGATATAATCACCTCATTAATTAAAAAAAAAAAAGTCCAGGTGTTTGGAGTATTTGCCTACAGAGTAGGAAAAAAAACAAAGACATAGACTTAAGTATGGCTAGAACAGTACCTAAAGAGATGTTATGTCCCCTTAAATGCTGCTATCCGTCAAATAGGGAAATTTTTGAAATTTCTAAGTTACTAATTCAACCCAGAGAATTTTTTCCACCTTGGTGACAGTAGATTGCTTGGAGAGAGCAAAAACTATACTGAGTAGATTTCTAAATAAATAGTAAGAAATTAATTCTAAGTAGATTTCCAATCATTAGTAAGAAATTTATTTTGAATTGGAATTCAAGGAAAAGAAAGAAAGGGGATAATATTAAGACAAGAAAGAAAATAAACCTTCTGTAAATAGGGCGAATTAGATTAAAAATGACATATGAAACTTCAGTAAAATAGAATGACCTCTATAGAAATGTGTGAATACGTACACAGAGAGGACATATGCATACAGTCAGTCAATGCTCTTCCCATATAAATGGCCACATGGGACAGTCTTTCACAGACAGTTAAAATACTTGAGAGGTATTTAGTGTGTAGTTAATATATATATCCATAGCAATAACTTATGCATGTGCTGGGGTAATCTTGTAGGGCCCTGACCAGCTGGAGTATCAAAACTGAGCCAAATGTGCAGTTTGAGGACCCTCTCCACTCCGCTGGAGACACTGCTGCCAGGACCCTTGCAGTGGAGACCGCTGGGGCCACTGGACAGTGCCTGACTGTTGTCTTTAGAAGTTTGGATTCTCCGTGTTGGTATTACCTTACACCAAGACCCCAATAAATGAGATTTTCCTTTTCCTTTTCCTTTTCCTTTTCCTTTTCCTTTTCCTTTTCCTTTTCCTTTCCTTTTTCTTTCCTTTCCTTTCCTTTCCTTTCCCAAACACTGCCGTGTCTGTACAACACTGCTGTAAGTCTGGCTGTGTGAGGTACCTGCAGCAGGGAGCTGTTTTGTACACCAGTCTTGCAGTTTCCTGTCTCCAGTCCGACATCCCCAATGCCCTGTGCACAACAGTTTCAAAAAAGCAGACACATGGCAGGAGTTCCTCAACGCAGAGTTAGTACCCCACTGATCGGAAGGGCATCCAGTGACTCAGGAGGCATGCTGTGGTTGGTTTGTGCACTCCGTGTTGACTCTATTTTACTTCTTTCTGGTCAAGAAATAAGGTGGTAAAATAAGAAAGACATTTAAGATGACTGATATTTAAAAGTCCTCAATATCACCTTCAGTAATGTTGGTGGACTGTTTTCTTGTGTATGGGATGCCGCTTACCTCCAGAGGTGATATTTCCTTGTCCAGACCTATTCTGATTTCACAGATGGAAAATGTAGTATTTGTTCTCTCTCCTATCTAGGAGAAGATGTTGAAGAAATAGCCTGCACTCAGAATGGCCAGGTGTACCTGAACAGGGATATTTGGAAGCCCTCACCGTGCCAAATCTGTGTCTGTGACAACGGAGCGATTCTTTGCGATGAAATCCAGTGTCAAGATGTGCTGGAGTGTGAGAACCCACAGGTGCCCCCAGGAGAGTGCTGTCCTGTGTGTCCGCACACAACACGTGATTTTGACCCCACCATTGGTAAGACTGCTTTCCACTTCACTTTTTTTAAAAGAGAGACAGCCCAAAGAACTAGTAACTTTAGGATACTGAAATTTCTAATAGTGTTTCCATGGTGGAAGTTCAAATCCAAAGAGAGCAGGTACTTGATAGTTATCTTGTGTCTTGGGTTGCACCTGAGCTGGCTCTGAGAATGGTTTTCTTCTAACTATGAATCTGGTATAAGCCCAAAGGGCTTTATAACTAAAAGGTTGATCTGAATTCCATCTTGGTATTTCAAGGAGGTTGAATTCTGGCTTCTTCTTGTGGTTCCTCTGAAACTGAAAGATAAATATATTATGATAAATATATGCAATAAACATATTAAGAGAAATATAGATTTACTGTAAAAATATATATCTAATAAAATAAGTGCATGCTTTAACAGAATGCTCCATTTGACCCCTCCAGTAGATTAATAAATGTAAACATTATATGTAAACAGTATAAAGTGTTTCCCCAAAGTGTAAACATGGACGCATGATCCTTTTGTGAGACATAAAAAAAGTTAGCATGAAGTATAATTAACTCCCTGTTTGCATACTTTCTATGGTATACCTTAAAGATTATGTCTTTTCCAGTCTATTTATTCTTCCTGGAGACACTTAAGTAAAGCAATCCCCCTTCAATTTTCCTAAAAGAAAATCTCTTTAACTTGCAATTAGTATTCATTAATACTGTGTGTTGCATTTTTTGAACTACATTCCATATATAATAATTAAAGCAATATCTTCAGGAGTTATAATTGCTGTTAATTAGCTTAATATAGAACAAAGTAGTGATAAACAGCATGTAGTAGGGATTTGTGTAATTGAGCAATGGAGCAAGATGTGGTAAGCATTAATAAATAGATGGGGCATCTGCAGTGTTTTGGGAGGCATTAGGCAAACGCTAACGAAGTACGCCCAACAAATATAAAAGCAGTATGGACACATTCCAGAATTCCTTACTGTTAGTCAAGATACTAATAAAATATTCCTCTGTAGGATTTTTGTGGATATGAATGCAGCTATATGGCTCTGAATTCAGGCACGTGGTATTGCAGGTGCTTTTCAAGCAAGAAATGTCAAAATTCCTCAGTCAGCTCTATCTTTTGAAAAATACCATGTAATATGTTATGGATCTGTCAGCATTGCTTGTATTGAAGTCAGTAATAAAACTTCTTTGACTTTACTGTCAGTCATTAGGCCAGCTTCCGACAATTCCCCACAACATATTCTGCTTTCCTAAAGTGCTTTTTTTTTCCTGTGTAATGCTGAAAAAGGCTGAGAATTGGGGACATTGCAGACCATCATGTTTCCTCAAACCCAAACAAGGTAGAACGCATGTCCCTTGGAACTTCCCCAGCTCCCTGTAGGTGATACATCATCTTCTGTGCATGCAGGGATGGGGATGGCTCTAGCTGTAACACCTGCACTCAGCTCTTACCATGATCTGTCTCTCAGCACAAAAACATTAATTTTTCTCTCTTCTTTTGTTCTTTTTCATAGGTAGAGGAAGAAAGGTAAGATTCCCTTTACATTTTTAAAAAATGTATTACAACTGTTAAAAGAGTCTACAGCATCTCCTTGGAGCACTTCACAGAAATGAAAAATACTTCATTCTTTCCTCTTGGTCTTCCTCAGTGGCTAGAGACATTGCAGTCCACATGGAAAAAATGCTGGGATGCAGGCAAAAATCCTCATCTTAATATAGAGAAACCCCTGCCTGAAAATCTGTGCTGTCTCCATTAAAAGAATTCCAGCTTGAGTGGTTTGGTTGTGCTAAACTACTCTCCAGCAGTGCCACAAAATGAGGAAAGGAACCACTGGGTCATTAGAAGCCAAACTATTAAAATTTTCAGCTTGGTTTTTGATGAGACTTGGCTTCCCAGCTGCTGGAATTGTTAAAACTTTGTGCAGGAGGCGCGTCTGTATTAGGGTGCAAGGCATTAGTGCATGCCGTCCAGCTGTCCGTGTGCTAGCTTTCACCTACCTAGTTGAGGTATCAGCCCCAAGACAGCTGTGTCACTGCTGCACGTGGGCTGGAGCAGCTGCACAGGTGTGACACATGGCTGGGATGTGGGCTTCGCAGCCCACTGTGCCTACGGCTACACCTGGGCTCGGGTGTACTTAAGTGAGCCTAAGAGGCACCTTTGCTAGGCAAGCTTACCCCAAAACCGCTCTGCCTTCTAGCTGGTACCTTACAGCATTGGTGTGATGAGCTCCAATGCAAAGTTATACTTAAAAATTCAAGTTTTAAAAAGTGCTTTATGCTGCTCTTTGATTCTAAGTAGTGTTTTTAAGAAGAATTTTGGTTTTCTTACATTTACTGTTTTGTTTCATTAATTGTATATACTTGACCGTGAATAACTGGGATTTTGTATAAATCACTGGAGGATTGCACAAATATAAAAATTCCCTTTAACTGTGTGTATGAAAACATTCTGAAAACAGTTTTTAAAGATCTTTTCTACTTTCACTGTGGTGATAATTCAGGCTGCCCAAGGCACCTTGCACAACATCATAGGCGTGTTTGAGCTACCGTTAAGTAAACCACTGGGACCTGTTACCCAAGTGCTTGTGAAGGTCACTTCCAAAAGGAGGTTGTGCAGGAGGTGGCTGTGCCAGAGCCTGAGTGCTCGCTGGGGGCACTTGGTCCAGGCACTAGTGAAGAACTGGGGTGATTTGTTCCTGCACAGAACCACGCTTCTGTGGGCAGCATCGCTCACAGTATGCAATTAAACCATGAGAAGATCTCTGCAGGAGAGATTAAAGATGCGTTCTGATAAATGAGTTTCTAAGATAGTAAGCAGCTACAAGAAATAATTGAAATAATGTTTAGGTATGAAGTATTATACACTGACTAAAACAGCATAGCTCTCTATGTGGAGGTAGTTTGTGGCAATAAATGGGCTGTAACCAGCTCATTATTACTTGATAAACAAGGCAGGAAATGTTTTATATTTACGAAGTCCTCCTTTTCATCCTTAATAAAACGGCTACCACAAACAGGTTGAAACCCCATTATTTTATGTAGCACTTAATCATTGTCAACAGATTCAGCTCAAAGAGAAGTCAGAAGGCAAATGCTGTGTCTTTCACTCTGAAGCTATGCGAAATCATTTTGTGTTCTGTCCATACGCTGTGGATGGACATGAAGGTTTCTTCATGTCCGTAGGTTTAACGATATGAAATTTAATTTAAAACCTTGAAGAAACGGAATCTGAATGTTGCTCTGGGCTCTACCTTTCATATTAATCAAATCATCCAATAACAGAAATACAACATGTTTTCTGGTACTTGAACATCATGATAATTTTTTAGTTTGACTCTTCTTCTAGACAGTGTGTTGTGCAGTTAGAGGAAGTCTGTTAATTTATAGGCTTCATTTAATCAGTGTACATAGTCATTAAAAATACTATGGATTAGCTATCTCAGGTACTTTAATTTAGTCTCAGTTATAATCTTAAAGAAGTCTTAGAATTTGTCACAGTCATAGGGGTGGTATTGGCGAAACTGATACTGTTAATTGTATTTTAATTTGTTTTCTGCCATCTGATGTTTTAGTATCTTTTTCCTATAGGGACAAAAAGGAGAACCTGGAATAGTGCCACCTGTAAGTCTGAATTTTTTCTTCATTTATCAGCACACCCTAGAAAAGTACATTTAAGTGCTTTAAAGCAGAATGGCAGTAATTAAGAAAATAAAAATGGGAATGAATTGAATTAATTACAGTTTCATGCATGTAACATTAGAAATTCCTGTCAATTGCATTTTGTGAAAAAAATCTTATTGAGTTGAATCTGTCATAATCTTTATTGTTATAGTAAGAATTTTGTGAAGGTGTAATGGTGAATTAGTAATTAGTAAGTGCAGAGACGCTTGAGAAAACTGGCAAAATCAATGGTCACTTTCCATCTTTATGATCCTTTTCTAGCATGAAGACAAACAAAAACAATAAGTTGAGATTCAATCATTGTAATTAGTTTATTTATATTGTCTTTTTTAGAATAACAATGATACTTCTAAGATTTTGCTGATATTGCTTATAAAAAGACTCAAAACTGAAAAGAGATAACCGGTGATATTTATTCCCTCTCCTCTCCTTTCCTCCAACCAAAGGCTTGCAACTTGCCTGGCACTTTATTTTTCTCTCTTGATATTTATTTTTCAATAACTAATTTTCTGTAGGGTAGTCATGGCAAATATGGCCACAATGTTGTGTGATAACTTTAATTTATATTGCCTTTTTTAGGTTTCAGGAATACGAGGTCGTCCGGGACCAGCCGTGAGTGTTTTTTGATCTTCTGTTTCTCTGATGATAGCATTTTCCACTTTATGCCGTTTCTCTTTTGTGTCATGAGGATGATGCGAAGCAGGACTCTTCTGTGCCTTGTAGTGGGTATTGTCTGCAAAGACGCTGGGTTTGAGGAGGCAGCAGAATTATGGGATATTTTACTAGTGTCAGGTCAAGCCACGCCTTAAGTGAATGGATGTGCACCTGGAGTACATGTCTTAATATGTGTGAGGACCTTTGTGTGAGGCTGGTGCTGGGGACTGTTTTTCTAGCAGGAGTAGGAGGAGATGCAGGATGCTGTCTGGCTGTGGCTGAGCAGGCAGAAATCCTGGACTAGCAAAAGGCTCTCTCAAACCTGTACATCTCTGCGTTAAAAGCCTCCAGCATTTAGAAAACCTTTGCTAAATTAACCCGTGGAGCACATGAGAGATGAAACCATTTTTTAGATCTCTGCATCCTGGTTCTCCTCCCTTCAGGCAACGCACAACTGAGAAGAAACATTGAATAATTGGTGACTGTAGATGTTTTCTTTATGATCAAGTGAAAAAAAAACCCACAGATTAATTTTGAAATAAGCATTGCATTTCGTATTTTCAGAGCTTTATTAATAATTAGCTACTTTAAAAGGTACTTAATATTTATAATCTTTCTTTTAGGGACCTCCAGGCTCACAAGGACCACGAGGAGAACGAGGACCAAAGGGAAGACCTGTAAGTTATTAAATATCTCAGAAATTAAGTACTGCACTAACCTTAAAAGGTTAGGTGGCTTTAAACTGTCTCCATGTCTTCTAGAGTCACCAGAACTTACCTCATCTTTTCCAAGGATCACATAACAAACAGAAGAATGTTTATATCTTGCCATTCCCTGGGTAGATTGAAACCTGAATACTTTGAGATAATTGGCAGGTTTAAAAAAGAACAAAACTGGAACATCACATTTGCCTGTTTAAAAACTCGCTGACTTTTTGCTGGTTAGTACTGTGCATCAGAAGCAGTGTGAAGCAGTGTGAACCGTGTGGCTCCAAGTATTTCAGAAAAGACAAAGCTCAGGGAGTTAGCAGGAGTTAATATGTGACTACATATGTTGGTATGCTGGTGAATAATATAATCAAGACGGCTCAGTGGAAATAAAGACTTCATAAGGGAATTTCAGCGTCTGCATGCGGAGAACCACAGAAAGGCCAAAAGGGAGTGCTGAAAATGCCAAAGACGACACGTTCCTGTTCAAAAAGCTAGGTCAAAGAGCAGAAGCTGCTAGGAGCAGATTTTCAAGAGTTGTAGCATTGTGATTTCTGTGTGGATATTTTCCTATCCCTCAGGAGCGAGCAAGCCAATACTGAGTTTAAGCATAGGCCAAAAACTGACTCCTTTCTGCTGTTCCTCCAGCAAGTGCCTGTTGTCTGTATATGGTAATGACACTTTTTCCTAAAGCAATGGAGCAAGTGTGTAGCCTCTGAGATGGATGCCAAGCTCTAGACCAAGCTCTACATGGATGCTGCTCTCTAGACCACCGTAAGACACTTGTCTGATGAATGACTATCAAGATGCATAAAAGGATAATGGAAGTAATTGTGAAATCCTGTGGTGTGCAGAGGAATCTTGACTATGTTTATAGAGAGGTCTGAAGTGCTTTCCTAGTGTGCAATATTATCAATGAGATGCTAAATAATTTCTGATTCTGTGTCATGCATCCTTTCTATGTCTACAGAGTGGTGGCTAGAACCACCTAAAATACGAAAAAGCCGTAAATAGTTTTGAGTTCCTTTGACACAGGTTATTGGCCTGCTTTCAAGGAATATTGAGGGATTAGAAACCTGTCAGCTCCTTTGAAAACATTATGTCAAAGGTTCTGGTGAGCTGTGCGTTTGTCAGAGCGTAGGTCTGAGATCAGAGAGCACTGCTTTAGTTACAGAGTGACTGCTAGTGCGAGATTTGTTATGTCTGCTTTCTTTCCTGAGAGGGTTGTCGGGCATTGGAACCAGCTGCCCGGGGAAGTGGTGGAGTCACCATCCCTGCAGGTGTTAAAAAGACGTGTATGCGTGACACTTAGGGACATGGTTTAGAGGTGAACTTGGCAGTGTTAGGTTAATGGTTGGACTCGATGATCTTAATGGTCTTTCCCAACCAAAATGACTCTATGATTCTATGGAAAAAAAAGTTAACTCACACCTGCAGTTTATATTATGAAAACCTCTCTGTACTTTGCAGTTTGTTTAAAATACCTCATGGAGCAGGTAATCTTGTACAGACACCCTTTATAAAATTAGTTTAGGTAAATACATTACCAACTGGTTATATTACAAAACACACATTTCCAAACCTTTTGTTTCTTTCTTTGGATATATTTTTTTAAATCTCTTTAAATGGGCTCCTACTGACCATGACCGTGAGCAGAAGGAATTCAACCTTGCTATGGATCTCTTTTCTTTATAAAAGCAAGAACCTTGGATGTAAATTGAATTCAGGAGTATTAGTGTAATTTTTACTTCAAATTCTTTGTTAGTGTAATAATGAGAGAGAAACAGCTGGGGAATAGAATGTTTGTATTTGAAAAATGCACCTGGGGAGGGTGAGTTTTGGAGCCCGATACAGTTTCAGGTGTTTACAAAGGATCTTTTGAATATGGAAAATAATCTCAGAGCCATTGATATGTTTTATTTCAATACGGATTTACACTCGATTGTAATTGCAGTAGCAGTCAAAACAGATGGCAGTTTGAGAGTGTTCTACCATGATGTGCATTTCCTTTTATTCCATTACAGGCAACTCCCCCTGAGCAGCAGTAGCCCCAGCTAAGAGGCCAGCTGAGCCAGTTCCGTGATTAAACCGTGCCACCTCGTGGCCTGTCTGAGAATGGTTTTCCTTTTTTCTGTTTTAAAACTCGCTGATCTTAAAGTGAAATAAAATAAAAGGGCTAAAAAAAAAAAAAAAAGTATACTCAAGATTTTAATACCCCCTCTCCTACATTTGTTATATACCACTGGTTAGTTGCCACCTACAAGTACAAACATGCTTTTCATGGGTGTGGGGTTGCAATGTTGCTCTTGAAGCAGGCTGATTTTTGGTCACTAAAAACTAGGTCATTTTCTTAAAAGAAACAGAAAAAGGACCCTTTTCTGTATCAGATTTTGTTAAGCTGTCTTCATTGGGGTATTGAAAATCAGTCGCTGTTGTATAGAAGCTTGCTCAATTCTTTATAGGCAACTGTCTTTTTTTTTGACATTTAGCTTTGTTTTTATTTTGAGAACAAAGGAAAAAAGAGAACTTATTGTTTTCCTCCTCTGGACAGTATGTACTTTTAGGTTTGACAGTGTGTACTTTTTGTGTTTATAATAGAAATATTAAATAACAAAGTTTTCTGCTAGAACCTTCTACTTCCATCCAACATGCACAAATCTTCTCATTTATTTCAGAATACCATCTATTCACAAGTAATTCTGCTAGTAGGCGTGTGTGTGTGTGTGTAAACGCATGTCTGATAAGAAAAATATTTTCCCCTGGTTGCTAGAGTTATAGGAATTTCAGAGCATAAAGATAGATTGAGAAGTGACAGGACAAGGGGAAATGGCCTCAAGTTGTGCTAGGGAATGTTTAGATTCGATATTAGGAAAAAGTTCTTCACAGAAAGGGTTGTCAGGCATTGGAACAGGCTGCCCAGGGAAGTGGTGGAGTCACCATCCCTGGAGGGGTTTAAAAGATGTTTAGATGAGGTTCTTAGGGACATGGTTTAGTGCTAGAGTTAGGTTATGGTTGGACTCGATGATCCTGAGGGTCTATTCTTACTGAAATGATTCTATGATTCTATAATTAAGACAATTAACTCATTCACTGGGAGTTTCCAGGAATCCTCTTGTCAGTGCTGTCCCAGTGTAGCCATTTCCCAAGGGGATGCTTTTTCTTTAACATGCCAACCATACTAGTTCAAACCATAAAAGATCAGACATAAATTCCACTGAAATGTGTCGCAGAGTGCAAGGAAACCTCATCTCTTGGAAATACAAGCAGTCTGATTATAATTGTCTTTGTAAAGATGATTCACTGAGCCAGGCTTCTAAAGTTTTGTATTTAAGGGTGCTTATAATAGAAGAGCTCATTATACAGTATAAAATTCTTCTTTGCCATAGTCAAGCATTTTCGTTTTAATGGAGGAAGCAGTAGTGACAAGGACTTCAAAGTCTGTATTTATGATTGAAGTATGCCTTTATTGGCCTTGTTGCTACTGATTTTGTTCCACTAATGTTTTAGTAGCTGCTTCCATATTTAATTTTGGTGCTGACACAAGAAATGGTGAATGCAGTTTAGCAATCAAAAGTGAGTGATCGAAATGGGAACAATGGGATGGCCTCCAGCCTATTCTGCAAATACTAGCTAGGGATACCATCGACACCAAGGGACTTTTTTTTTTTTCCCTGCGTTTTTGGCAGTGTAGCTATGTTGAGAATTCAGCAACAGCATGAGCTGCCTAAACCATTTGTGATGTCAGGAGGCTGTAAAAATTCAGCCTCGTGCTGGAGTTTCTTAAGCATGTGTATGTATGTACAGTAATCTGAGCTATCTGTATTTTAGAAGTAAATTCTTGATATTCTATTTTGTGTGCATAGCCAAATAGTTTTTCAGGAACAGTATTCTCTAGTATGGAATGATAGGAAGCCCGAGTATCTAAAATAGGCTGTGAGAGAAATTACTACAGTTTACTTGTATGTTGAATTCATGACTAATTTTACCCAGTGCTTCTAATGTGAAGGTAAGAACAGGTCTTGGGAGATGTTGTCTGTTTGAAGATCTTTCTGTAGAAACCCAGATTTATCACAAATGAGGCAGTTGTTTGCCAGTTACGATGATTTTAACAAATACCTTTGCAGAGTGTTGGCATTTCTGATTTTCTTTCTAGGGTCCTCGTGGTCCTCAAGGGATTGATGGTGAACCTGGTATCCCTGGCCAGCCTGGTGACCCTGGTCCTCCAGGGCATCCAACCCACCCAGGACCAGATGGACTAAGCAGGGTAAGTTTTACACTTGCTTTAGTAGAAAATGGAGTGTTGGCACAGATCCACATAATACAGAGAGTAACTTCTCTGCTTCAGTGAATGTGGAATACTCTGCCCACAGATCATCTCTCCCGGTCATGAGGGAGAGCAGCTAGTGGCAGTGCAAGTTCTGCCAAAAACTGGGGCAATTTGAATGTGAGAAACCTCAGAAAGGACACACCCTTTGCAGTGGGTTTTAGCATCTAGAAAAGCCAAGGTGTCCAAATCTAAAACCCTCAGTAGAGTTCTGTTACTTCCACCTGACTAAATCCAAGGGGTCTGGGCAATAGCACAGAGAAACTCGTGTACCAAATCAGGAATACAAAAAAGAAAAGGAAAAAAAAAAAAAGATGAATTTTAAATGACAGAATAACTAATGAGAGAAATTAAAATGTGGTTAAGTATACTTTTTGCTGGAATTGTTTAGACCAATACTGAGAAGATTAAGTAAGGAATTATTTGTGAAAAGCAGTGCTAACCAGCTATAGATACAGACAAGGTGTTCTTGCAACTTTTTTTCCTCCTTTTTTTTTTTTTCTTTTCTCTCCCCTCCACAAATTCTGTGGAACACTAATTATGATTGATAATAAAATATGTATTTGAATTTTTCAAGTATATTCAATTACATATTTGTTGCTGTTTGGAAGATATGTTGGTTTGATTTCTCACTCCATTGTTCCTGCAACCTTACTGAAAACAGTACAGTTACACTGACAATAAGCCAAAATATTTGTTTTAGGCCAACAGCTTGCAAGTTTGGGCAGCATTTCTTGACTTAACCACCTTTCCAAGTAGTCCTGAATCCAGCAAATTCAGCCCAAGTAAATATCTTCAGCACAGAGGAACCCCTTAGAATCACAGAAGCACCAGGATGGGTGTTAGACCACCATCCTTCGTAGATTTCCACAGAATGTATGAAATAATAGGTGTGGCCAAAGATCTAAGACATTTTTTTTTGTCATGGTTTAACCCAAGCTAGCAATACAACCATGTAGCCGCTCACTCACGCCCTCCCTCGTGTCCACCTCCCAGTAGGGGAGAGAATTGAAAGGGAAAGCAGAAACTTGGATTTGGATAAATACAGTTTAATAAAATATCAAAATACTAATCCACTACTAGTAAATATATATATATATATAAAGTAGAAATAGATACTCAATGCAATTCCTCACAAACTCTGTCCACACTGAGCAATCAGTCCCAGGAAGCAGCACCTTGTCCCAACAGCTGATCCCGAAGAGAGAAGAAAGAGGAAAAAGGCAGAAAAGCCCAGAGGCCTCTGCAAAATGGCAAATGACCGAACTAAACGTCCTGAACCAAACTCACCCAGCTCCAACAAAAAAGCAAAGAAAAAAACATGCAAGAGAGAAAATGCTTGAGAGCGAGCAAGAGCAAGAACGCCTGAGACAGAGAGACTGGAAGATCCCGACTCTCCTTAAATATGAAGCATGCTGCTAATGGGATGGAATACTCTCATTGATCAGTCTGGCTGTCAGTCAAGCTCTGCCCCATCCATGCCCCCTTCCTCGATGCCTCACGCTTGTGGAGAGCACTCAGAGTGTCCTTGGCTCTCAGACCAAAGCAATTAGAAACATTAACTCTGTGCTGGGGTGTTATCTCTTGTTTTCAAACTAAGTCCAAATAATGACTGTGGTAGCCATGAAAAAGAAGGGTTTCTAACTGCATGAAGAAAATTAACTCATTTTCAGTCAAACCAGCACACGTTTGTATTCCTTAGAATATCTTAGAAGACTTGAATGCACATTTATGCTGTTGCTCCTTCTCAGCCACTGTGAGCTCTCGCCTGCCACGAGTGAGGATCTGTCTCTGAAGGAAGAAAAATAAAACCGTTGATTTCATTTATGTGCTTGCAGAAGAAGGAGGGCACTGAAGGTTCTTGCTGCTATTGTTTGTCTCTATGAATTGGCATGAACAGCATTGGCCTTCAGATTTGCTGGATAAGGGCAACACGCTTAAAATATTCTAACTTGCAATCATAAAATCAGCTACATTTCAGTTTACCTTAAAATATTTCTGACCATGAAGCACAATAAGTGAAAATACAACAGAGTCTTAGAAGACGTGAAAGAATATTGCAGTGAAGTTAAGGTGTGATTTAAATTTGAAAGTGATAAAAGAAATCTAATTAATTTCGCAGGAGGCTTTCCTATTTTTAGGTTGTTTTTCCATTTGTTTGGTAAGAAATCAAGGTAGAGACAGAACAGTAAGCAACAATATGATGCGTTTGACTGGTCTTTGAAGCCTTAAACCTCCTCAAATTTACAGGGAACACAACTTGTAATGATTAAACCAATAATTTAGTTGTTAGCCCTGCAAAGCCAATGTAAATGATGAAGATGCAGCGGCATGGATGTCAAAATGACTGACAGCTAAAATCACCCATCTTATTTTTTCAGCCATTTGCAGCTCAGATGGCCGGACTGGATGAGAAATCTGGACTTGGTAGTCACATGGGACTGATGCCCGGTGCAGTGGTAAGACCAAACTAGGCAGAAGTGGAGTTCATATGCAAAACCCCAAAGGGGAATTAATCCTCTTCAACTTGCTATACCTCTCTAGAACCTGGATGTACAGTATATTTTAGTGCAGTTTTGCATAGTACCTGGAAAAAATATCGTTAAACTGAAAGCATTTTCCTCCCGACCTCTAGCCTTCTTGTTGTCTTCCTTCCCTCCTTCTGAAATATAGCAGCTACTGACAGTAAGGTACAGGAAAAAAAAACAACTCCTGATTTTCTCATATCTTGAGTCACTGTAGAGTAACTGAAAAGTGTCAGGTATAATGCAAAGCAGAATGAACAAATAAGTAACTTTGAAGGCTTCTTTTAACATTGTGACTCCAAAGACAGTTATTTTTGGTAGTAATTTTGAAAATGATATGTGAAACCAGCTGTTAACTGAAAGCTGTGCTTTATTATTTTAAGACAGACATCCTATTTCTCCAGTGGGTCCAGTTTTATCATTGGCGTCTATCACTGTTTAGATATGCCCTTTACTTTTAGTGCATTGGGGATTTAATGGTAGCGCTGAAATTTCTAACCATCTGTGGAAACTGTTTGACCACCCTAAGCTGACCGTGCTAGAACTCCTGCGGTTGTTATTTTTGAATATTATCTCTTTTCACTACATGTAATGTCACATTGTGGTATCTTGAAGATGTTATTTTTAAAATTTATTCTTAAGGAAACCATCCTTTAGTGATTGTACTGTCCATGAGTTTGCCTACCTGAATCTTACCCCTCTAGGTCCCCACTGGTAACCATCGAACTCAGTTTCAATAGAATTTGAAAGATTCCAAAGGTGATCTGCTATTTTGCCTTGGGATTAACTTTTGCATTGACTTCTTCAAAGAACTTTGCTTTTTCATGAGTGTCTCTCTTCAGTGAATTTGCTGTCTACACATGCAGTGATATGTTTCACAAGTCTGTCCTACTTTATTGCCCTCCATTGTTTTGCTTAATCATTTCACTCAATTTGTCTCAAGACATTGTATCTCTTTTGTTGTTCTCAAATATGATTTGTCTTAATATCTCTTTTGAAGTATTTTTCAATGTCTAGGTCCCTCTAAGGCCTTACACAAAGTCTACTGAAGTCAGTTAGCACTCACTGTCTTTGGATTGATTCATCATGTTCTGTGATATCTTTTTACTTTCCTTGTAACTTGAGTAACTGACAGTCATTCAGCTGAACCGTTGTTGTTTGGTTTTAATGTTGATTAGAATTTTTAAGTGGCCTATTACTAACTCTCCTACATTTGCCTTGTAAAAATTAGTAAACATTAATTAATTGTGTGTAAAAGACATAAATCTTGAGCTTCTGTCAAAATGCACATTGTTGTCTGATATAGATATTTTTGTATTGCTAATAAGCAAGAGAAATACTTTCAGAGAAGATAGTGCTTCCTTCATAGTTTAGGTTACAATTAAGCATGAGTTTTTTCTTAAAATCCCATGAAACTTTTTAAGGGGAAATCTGAATTTTCTGTAACAAACCACAACCATTTGGAAGCTGTTTTGGTGGTTTGTATGATTCATGAAAATATGTCCTTCTGTTGCTGCTTCTTGCTGCTCACGGCTGAGAACAGCAGTGTGAATTTATTTTGTCATTGATTCCATTATGAGATGAATCCGAGTAATGATATTCCCTTCAAGGGAAGGCTATTTCCCCCAACTCTATTATTACATTTTTTTCAGTGGATCTATGCAGGCAACCCGGTTATTCTGACTGATTCCAGGGACTGTGAGGTTCCAGCAGGCAAGCAAGCCCGTATTTTCAGCTGCTGATGAATTTACACTGCTGTGGCTTTTTAAGTTTGGAAATTTCTGTTCTATGTACTTTAGTATTTAATAACGTCAGTCTCTTGAGTAAAAGACCATATAGATGTTATCTTGGAGGTCACAATCAGGCTGTGTTTCTGTCTTTGTAGGATGAATGTTACATAGGGAAGGGTGTTTTCCAGTGTGTAACAAATTATGTTTTCAATAGGGTCCAGTGGGTCCAAGAGGTCCTCAAGGTCTCCAAGGAAAACAAGTGAGTAACTTCACCTCGGCGCATTTCAGATAATTGGCCAGAGCTGAAGGGAAAGCATGTAGTAACTGGCATGTGTGAGCATCTCTGAGGCAATGTCCGTCTTCAGTGATGCACAGATGAACACGTCTTCATCTAGAGGTGAAGCTGAACATGCTGCTCTCAAGAGCCCTGCTCCAGATCTACTCTGTACACAGAAATTAACTCAAAAAGAGCAATTCATTAGACATTTAACAAGGTTTTAACCCAACACACATTTTTTTTTAATGAGGGAACAGCAATGAAAATGGTGACTGTTCTGGTTTTAGTATTGGCATGGTGTTAAGTTTCCAGTGGGATTTGTGTAGGGCACAAGATTTATCTACATCATGAAGGATTTTAGTATCAAACTTTCACTCATTTTGCAACGTGAGTTGGTTCTGCATTAGAATCCAGACCATCCCATGGGCTGTGATTTTCCTGATCATAGATTTATATCCTTATATTTTTACTTTTTTGAATTTGTAATTGTGTTCATCTTTGGTTAATTTTAGGGTGGTGCTGGCCCCACAGGCCCACCTGGTGAACCTGGGGATCCAGGACCTATGGTAAGAGCAATAAATACAAACGTTTCTACAATAAAATTTCAAACAATTTTGAAATTTTACTTCAGAACCATTTTTTTGTGTGTTGTCTCGGCCAAAGCTATTAAGTAACTTCAGTTAAGAGTTGTGCTATTCGAAACGTGTTGTCCTAAATCAGTGAATCTGAATTGGTTTTCAATGTGCATAATAATGATTATAGTATCAACAATCATTACGACTTCTCCAGTGCAGACCTGAGGATGGTTAAGCATTGGTAAAACTGTACCTGGTAGTGTAACTTACAGAAAGGATGATGAGAACTTTTATCTTTTGGAGGCAATAAAATGATTCAAAAGCGAAAGTAAGAGCCAGAGATTTGGAACAACAGCAACTGTTTTGTTTTGTTTGTGTGTTTTTTTTTTCCTCCTAAAGAATATATCCTATATTTTTATATAACATAATGCAAGTTTCTTAGGGGCAGGATGGTTAGAAAGAGCACTGCAAAATAAAGGTGTGCTTAGGCATAAAGTAATCCTTTTTCTACATCTATTTTTGTAAAACCAGACTTTGAAATGGAACGAATACGTATTTTAGTGATCGCTAAAGTGACTTCTCAACAAATATATTTATTTCTTAGGGTCCAGTTGGTTCTCGTGGACCGGAGGGACCTCCAGGCAAACCTGGTGAAGATGTAAGTTTGTTATTCTTTTGTATTTTATTTTATTTTTAAGAAAACAAATATTGGCATCTTTGAGACAGTGACTAACGTGTGGTTGTTGTAACTCTTTTATATTTTTTCTTTGTAATCATAGTCCTCATTAAGTGCAGCGTCATAACTATAAATCTTAGCAACCCTTTTCAAGACCATTCTTTCTTTTCCTTAAACGTCACCATCATACCTAAGGTTTAAGCACTGGCTCTTTGATATTTATTGACTCAACCAGTTCTTCAACTGAGGTGTCTTTCTTGAGATCAAACATAGTAATATACCACAGTTAGGAGGGGACAATAGAAGGTGTCTCCTCTCTTTGGGATTGCATGATGAGTTAAAAGAACTGTAACAACAACATGTACCAGGATCTGGACAATAAAATTTAGTATTTTACTTTTTTTAAACTTCTTAATGATTTGTTATGTTCATAACTGATTTTATGACCCTATCTATTTACGTACACATGTATTTAAGATGTACGTATTATACATGTTATGTAAGTATGTACGTACTGTATAACAATAGCCTGAGAATTTACTGGTAGATGTATATTATTTGTTTGCAAAGCACACTAAGCCCTCTGAATTGTGATTTATAACTTGGAAATCAGTTGAAAACTGCAGATGCTGGATATTTTAGTATTAAAAAAATTACCATATCTTATGCAACAGCCGCTTTCCCATTAAACTGTACAAAGAGTTAGAAGAATCTTCAGAAATGGTTAACCCAATGCAGTGAAACCAAATCTTTAAACTCTTCTAAGAACTTCCTCCATTTCCTATGCGTGTATGGGTCTCTCTAATTGCATTTGTGAAACACTTTACCTTCTCTTTGTCCAGAAACAATTTTTCTGAAGCCTTTCATATTCCTGCAGCCCAGAGTCCTGCATATATTTGAACCGATTGATGCAAATAAAGGAATGTTTGGTTGTGACTCTGGAGAACTTCAGATAATCCTCAAAATACGGTTATTTGGTTCTTTCTTCCTATTCTTTCTTCCTGTATTTTTCTTCCTGTTACATCACACCAAAGGTAGTCACCGACCTAGAATGAAGTCATGCATATTTTAAAAGGTGAAATAACAAGCTACAATGCAGGCAGATTTAGTTTTCTGTTCCCATGGAAAAGTAAAGTGATCTGACTCTCCACATGAGGATGACAAAAAGTTGCTTCATTAATACACAGGAAAACTACATTGCAGCACCATCATGTGATGCAGAGATGCACTTTGGACCCAGTCTTCCGTTCCTGCAGTTCTTTGTTAAAAGCTTTTTAAAGTTAATGTCTCTAATGCACATTGCTAGTCACGTGTGCAGATGATTCATATCGCTGAAATTGTTACAGTAAAGAGAAGACATATAATACTGATGTGAATGTCCTTGTTAGTTTGAATGGAAACTTATTTTATATATATAGAGAGAGAGATATAAAATATAATTTTCACATTTGCTATGTGTTCCTTTTTTTTCTTTCCTTAGGGTGAACCTGGTAGACCAGGACAATCCGGTGAGCCTGGATTTCCAGGATCTCCAGTAAGAGCACAATTATTTACATTTTAACAAAATGATTGTACTTCTATTGTCACTATCTCTTTTAATAATGAGTGCAAAGCTCTGCCATTCATTTCACTTACTCTAATAATCCAGATCAGTGTGATAGCTCAGAACCAGAGATGATTCAAAAGTTAATCCTGAGAATCATTTCATGGGTGCATGTCTCAACTGTGTCATAGATGAAATATCCATAAAACAGATGACAGTTGTACTTCATTTCCCAATATTTCACACGGTCATTCACAATCATGTGCAGGAAGAGCTCAGAGGCTATAAAATGATGTCAGGTTGGGGTGACACTGTTTCTAACAGTCAGTCTGAGGTCAGGGGAAGAGGAGATTGTATCATAGATGTATATGATTTATTTTTATATATAATTTCAATATGCAAATGTAATTAAAGGGTTTCAAAATAATACATACTTGTACTGCAGAGGGTACTTGTCATGGTTTACTCTAGAAATAGAACAGGCATATCTGATGACAAAATGATATCATTTTGGCCCATATTAAGAGTTCATTAGTCAGGTTTCTGTACCAGGAAGGGAGCTGTAGTGTGGCTGAAAAGGGGACAGACAAATCCCAGAACCACCTGATACACATTATCTCTTAAGCTGTCTCCTTTTTAAGTGTCCAGTTCTTGTCTTCCGATTTTGTTAGCAGTGGGAAATATTATCTCTTGAAGAGATAAATGGATTTTTAACAAGAAAGTGTTGTTTCATAAGCTTTCCTCTGAAGTTGTATGGATGAAATACAATGTTTTGTAAGCTGCTTGAGGCAAATGTAGTCTCTGAAGTCTTGTTCTGTTCAGATCAAGCTGTTTTACTCAATGAAAGCATCTTTTAGAAGACTTTCTTATGAAAGAAAGAAGTACTGCAACTGCATACACAGAAAAAAAATCTCATTAAGAATTTGCTGCAATTGCATAGCACAGTAGAGAACACCACTGAATACCCTGATAATTTAACGGAGAAGCGTGCCATGGCTGGATCAATGCCAAGGCCCTTAGACTGCTATAGAGAGACCTGGTGGCTGTTTTCCCTTGTGCATGATTTACCACCTTTCCGTGTGGCTTGTCCCATGTGCACGCTTCATCATTTGATTGCCCTCATTGTATAAGGTGATATATACATTCAGTCTAAACAAGCATAACGTGTACAGTTTCAAATTTACATGCAAGACCTTGTATGGCAACAGGGATTATCCTTCACTGAGAAACTCATTCAGTAAAAATAATTTAAAGCATTCTAATGTGTTATTTTCAGAAATTTCGTACCTTTATAAAGTAATTTTCTCTTTAGGAGTCTGCAAACTCTGGAGTAATTTCCTATTGAACTTTATGATCAAACATTATCCATATAATTGAGTATGGGAAGACAAAGACATTTCTTAAGTTGCTAATAAGGAAACAGCTTGTCTGTATGTGAAGTTCTCCTCTCTAATGTTGAGATCTCAGATGTTCTTTTTCGCTTCTCTGAATATCAGCATTGCTTCATGATGCTTCATTTTCTATAATATATCTTCATGATTTTTTGCTATGCCAAAAGGTATGAAATGTAATATTTTTGAGAATGTTGGTTCAGAGGTACCATAAAGGAAGACAGGACATGTTTAAGCAGTTTGCTGAATTGTTGTTATCTGGGAATATGAAGATGTTAATGGGATTTCCACTCTAAATTAATGTGACTACTATTCTAATGCGAGGCACCTTGCTTCCTTCCATTACTTTGTCTTTTCTGAAAGAGAAATAGGGAAACTTGGGACAAAACTACATACAAGGCAACTTTGCTTTAATTGTTAAGTGTGTTTTAATAAGAATTGTTTATTATTCTGCTTGGCGGAAAGAATTCTGAAAGAATATGTACAGTTCACAGTTTGGTCTCTGTTTCTGTTTTATTTGAAATGTTAGCTCTGAGGTTTGATTTCTGTTTAATTAAGGTTTCTTCATATTAATCTGCCAAGCTTGATCTACAACTAGTCATTACTTCTATTTGAGGTTTGATCATACATTGATGTAAACAATAAAACTTTTAATATCAGTGAAAATGTACATAATGTTGAGACCGTCCAACTTCATAGAACGTTATGCTGTATTGTCTGTGACCTACTCAAATGCTGTGCCTCACTATATTATGTCACTAAAGTAAAGGAGTGTTAGGAGTGTTTGTATTAGTGCTGCTGCCCTCTTCCCTGTTAGCAGCATTATCACAAGGTTTGTCTGCAGAAATAAGGATTTTATTTGTTTTTTCTTTTTCCTATGTAGGGGCCTCGAGGCTTTCCTGGTGCTCCTGGTCTCCCAGGTCTCAAGGGTCACAGGGTAAGAAACAGGATTTTCCCTCTCCTTATAGATGATGTTTCTGGGCAGTTTCATTATAAAGATACTCAGCTACTTTCGTATTAGTGGGGAATTTTACTACACTTCTAGTCCTGCCAATTGCAGCAGAATCACTGGCATTTGAGAGGAAGAGGGCCTTGCAGGAAATCAATGCTGTTCCCCTTTAAGCTGACCTCTGTGTTATATTCTCTAGTGCTTTCTTCACTCTATTTTCAAATGATCTGGGAATCTGGAAGGAGCTTGCGTGAGCCCTGCCAGGCTTCAGGAGTCACAAACCTGACAGTTCTCTCACTTCGTTGGCAAGTCTTGCACTAGGGTGGGGAACTTGTGAGGTGGATATGTTTGCAACATGGGCTGATTACAAATTACCAAGTTTTCTGGCCAGAATTTTACTCTGGGGAGGAATAACTAGGTTTCCCATGGCTCAGAGCCTCGTCCTTGTTGTTTTAGGACTTAAAAAAATGTTCTTGTTTTAAAAAAGGAAACCAAATCCAAGGAAATGTACCTTGTACAAATGGTTTCCATTTAGGAAATGTTTAAAAACTTTATCCCATCTGTTTTTTTCTTTATTTTTTCCTTTCTTGCTCTTGCCACCTCAGATCCATTCTTAGCTCTTTAGTATCGAGATATTTTAATAATAATAATAATAGGAGTTCTCTCTGTCCATACATATGTAAATATAA
>VWYH01005577.1:75360-110985 GCA_013399365.1 Pampusana beccarii | reverse complement strand
GGGGGGTGTATTTTTGGGGAGTTCTTGCCACAGTTTCCCCTCCCTGTGCATGTGGGGTCAGGGAAGAAACCGGTGACTTTAAAAAACACACGAAAATCCCCTTTTTTTGTTGTTTTTTTTTTTTTATTATTTTTTTTGGGGGCGGGGAGGGCGGGTTTATCAACTTTTCTCTAGGATTTTCACACTGAAAAAAACATTAAAAGGAGAAATCACGGTTTGCAGCCGTCCTGCGCCTGCGCTTCTCGGTTCGCGATCGTCACCGGGTTTGGGGACAAGGGACCGGGACCCCCACCCCTAACTCGGCCCCGCCCACGTGGCGCCACCCACGTGGCGCGAACCTCCCGCTTCCGCATCCGCCCACGTGATCCGCGCAGCCACGCCCCCCGCAAGCGGGAACCGACACGTCACGCCTCGCTCTCCGCCGGCAACGCCCACCCAGCGCTCCGCCAATAGGAAAGCGCCGTGCGCTGCCAGTTTGGGCTGAGTTCCCGGCGTTACAGCCAATGAGTGCTAAGAGATTTGGAGTGGCGTCGCCGGCGACCAATGGCAAGCGGGCGGGGAAAGGGCGGCTGCGCGGGGCGGATGGCGGCGGGGCCGAGCGCGGCGGCCGGGTGNGGTGTGGGGGGCTGTGGGTGAGGGGCTGTGGAGTCATGGGGTGACTGGGACTTGTGAGGTGAGGGGGCTGTGGGGTTATGGGAGCCCAGGTTTGGGGTGAGGCGGTTTCGGGGTTCCAAGGTCTGTCACTGAGGGGCTGTGGGGTTTTGGGGTGCCCAGGTCTGTAGGAACGTGGGGTGCGGGGTGCCCAGGTTTGGAGTGAGAGTGTTTTGGGGTCCCCAGGTTGGGGGTTGAGGTTCTGTGGGGTTTTGGGGGTGCCAGTTTTGGGGTGAAGGGGCTGTGGGGTTATGGGGTGCCCAGATTTGTAGGGACATGGGGTTTGGGGTGAGGGGGTTTTGGGGTTATGGAGTGCCCAGGTCTGTGGCTGAGGGTCCATGGAGTTGTGGGGTGCCAAGCTTTGGGGTGAGGGGGTTTTGTGGTTCCAAGGTCTGTCACTGAGGGGCTGTGGGGTTTTGAGGTGCCCAGGTGTGAGGTGAGCGACCGTAGGGTTATGGGGTGCCTGAGGCTTGTGGGTGAGGGGTTATGGGGTGCCCAGGTTTGGGGTGAGAGTGTTTTGGGGTACCCGGGTTCAGGGTGAGGAGGTTTTGGGGTGTTCAGGTCTGGGGTGAGAGGGTTGTGGGCTACCCAGGTTTGGGGTCAGGGGATTTTGGGGTGCCCAGGTTTGGGGTGATGGGGTTGTGATGTTTTGAGGTGCCCAGATTTGGGGTGAGGGTCTATGGGGTCATGGGTTTTGGGGGCACAGGGATGTGGGGTGAAGCCCGGGAGGGTTTTGGGGGGCACAGTGGGAAAAGGGTCTCAGTCCCTAACCCAGGGGCAGCGTTTCCTCCTCCCCACCCCGGTATCTGAGCTCCCAGTTCCCCCATAACTGTGACGTTACTGGGTGGCGAAGGGTCCCCCAAAACTGTGGGGTGACACCTGGTGACGGAGCCACCGTACCCAGGAGCCACCCGCATCCTCGTTATCCCCAGGGATTAATTACTCTCGCGTTAATTAGCTCGTGCCCATCAAAATCGCGTCCCTGTTGCAGAAAAACCCGGTTTGTGTTTTATTTTTCAATCTGAGGATTCACCCGCTGCTTCCACGAGGTTTTTTCCCTAATTAATTGGCTAATTATTTTAAAGAAATCAGAGAATTTATAATTCTATGGCTACAATTTTACTTCCTTGGTGTCTTATATGAAGATTTTCCCAATTCTTTCTCTGCCTGGGGAGGTCGAATTAAACAAAAAATGTTTAATGTCAATAATTCGAAGTCTGAAAAAGTCAATAATTCGAAGTCTGAATAATTAAAGTCAATAATTTGAATGCTGAATAATGTCAGTAACTCAGACCTCCCATTTTTGAGAAAACGGCACCAGCTTTTTGCCCTCTCCCCGATTTATTTTTTGTTTTGTGCGTCGCTTAAACCCCAGGGACAAACCAGGGATAAAATGGGTGAGTTTTGGTCAAAGCTTACGCTTGTTTTTTTGGTTTTTTGTGCAGAGAAACAGGCGCATCCTCTGCCCCGGAGAAGTTGTGGACTCTGTAAAATAAAGAAAAAAATCCAGCGAGGGATCAGGTGAGAATTTGGGAACGGGAGACGCGAATTAGCAAATGCATCTGGTAGAAATTACGGATTTAAGGGTTTATTTAACGAAATATTTAGAGGGGCTGTGGGGTTCGCTCCTCGCTCACCCTCGCTGTGCGTTTTCAGGTCTCCGGTGTCCTCAAATCTTCACTTTTTGGTGTAAAAAATGACGAAGTTAGGGTTTCTCCGCCTGTCCTACGAGAAGCAAGACACGCTGCTCAAGCTGCTCATCCTGTCCATGGCAGCCGTGCTCTGTGAGTCCCTTTTTGTTTCACCGTCAAGCTCTCGTTTTGATTCTTTTATTCTTTCCGCCTCTGTTTGCTCGAAAAACACCTTTTTCTGTATCTTCCCGACGACCGTTTGGGGACAAAACCGGTTTTAATCGGCCAGAGCGCGCGATAAATTTAACAAAACTCCGCCTCGCCGTGGATTCGCTCAGCCTTTTATTCTCTATTTGCAGCTTTCTCCACGAGGCTTTTTTCCGTCTTAAGATTCGAAAGCGTCATCCATGAGTTCGACCCGTAAGTGTCATTTGTTTTCTTTTTTTCCTCTTATTTTTGGGGAGAACCCGATGGGTTTTTTCCCTTTTTGGGTGGCGTTTGAGCTCGACTTAACCCCCGCCGAGCAGGAAGGATCCAGAGGGTGCTTTTCATCCGCTGCAGCTCATTTTGACTCTTTTTGACCCCGAATTTCGCTATTTCTCCATCTTAACGTGGACGTTTGCGGTGTTTTCTCGCCTTTTCGCAGGTATTTTAATTACCGCACCACCCGCTTTCTGGCCGAGGAAGGTTTTTATAAATTCCACAACTGGTTCGACGACCGCGCCTGGTACCCGCTGGGCAGGATTATCGGCGGGACCATTTATCCCGGTGAGCCCGAACATGCGGCAAATCATCAGGGGTGGCCTTTTAGATCTTTAGATGATTTAGATTTAGATTTTTAGATGTCAATTATCACGCTAACGAGGTTCGTTTGGCCCCCGCAGGGCTGATGATCACCTCGGCCGCCATCTACCACGTCCTGCACTTCTTCCATGTCACCATCGACATCCGCAATGTCTGCGTCTTCCTGGCCCCGCTCTTCTCCTCCTTCACCACCGTCGTCACCTACCACCTCACCAAAGAGCTCAAGGTCGGGGCGAATCGCGCGGATTTTGGCTCAGTCGAAGCGAATCTTCAAAATTTTACTTCTAACCGCGAAAATTTGGCCTCAATTGACCCTTTTATGGGCAGCGACCGCCACGCCGGGCTAAACCCAGGCTGGGAAATCGCGTTTAAAATCTCATTTAAATGCTTAAATTTTTGTTCCTTTGAAGTGTGTGATGATAAAAATGCTAAAAAGTGATGATATTTTTCCCGTTCTGGCTGTTTTTTGCCCCAGGATGCGGGCGCGGGACTCCTCGCCGCCGCCATGATCGCCGTGGTGCCCGGGTACATCTCGCGATCCGTCGCCGGCTCCTACGATAACGAAGGCGAGTTGGTGACACCGGAAACAGGGAAAAATTTGAAAATCTGAAAAAAAATTGGGTAAAATCACCGTAGGGCGCAACAGAAATCACCATTATACAGATCCACGAAGAGCAAAAATCAATGTTTTAACCCCAAAGTCTGATATTAAACCCATTTCCCAAGATGAATTCTTTACACAAAGCGCTGTCCCATCTTCTGACGGGGCGATTTAAGTGTTTATATATCTGTTTTTAATTTTATTTGATTAATTTTATCGCAGTTTCGGGGTTTTAAGACCTTTCTGTCTCCTCCCGCCCAGGTATCGCGATATTCTGCATGCTCCTCACCTACTACATGTGGATCAAAGCCGTTAAAACCGGTTCTATCTATTGGGCCGCCATGTGCGCTCTGGCTTATTTCTACATGGTGAGTTTTTTCTTGCGATTCCGGGGTGTTTCTGGCTCCAAAAATCCACTTTGTGCCCTTCCTGTGTCTGCGGGTGGCGTAAAAATGGAATTTGATGCGTTTTTATTCATTTCTGCGTAGAAAAGCGGCAAATTTTGCACGTGATTTTATTAATAGCACTAAAAATTTGAATTTCTGATTCTGAATTTTCATTTTGGGTTTTTTTTTCCAGGTTTCCTCGTGGGGTGGTTACGTTTTTCTGATCAACCTGATCCCCCTGCACGTCCTGGTGCTGATGCTGACCGGCCGCTTCTCCCACCGCATTTACGTCGCCTACTGCACCGTCTACTGCTTGGGTACCATCCTGTCCATGCAAATCTCCTTCGTCGGCTTCCAGGTGCGCAAGCGAGACCCAAAAACCACTATTTTATGGGTTTTAGCAAAAAAAACCCAGCCACTCGGTGCCTGGGTTCAACACTGTCGAAATTTAGCGCTGATTTGTCGTGAATTTGGGCAAGTTTAGCGCAGATTTGTGGCGAATTTGGGCAAATTTTCCAAAATTCACGACAAATCAGCGTTAAATTTGGTGCTGGTTTGTCGCGAGCGTCAGGAAATTTAACGCTGATTTGTCACAAACGTCAGTGAGTTTAGCGCTGATTTGTCACGAATTTTGGCAAATTTAACACTGATTTGTTGCAGACAGCAGATTTAACACTGATTTGTTGCAGACAGCAGATTTAACACTGATTTGTTGCAGACAGCAGATTTAACACTGATTTGTTGCAGACAGCAGATTTAACACTGATTTGTTGCAGACAGCAGATTTAACACTGATTTGTTGCAGACAGCAGATTTAACACTGATTTGTTGCAGACAGCAGATTTAACACTGATTTGTTGCAGACAGCAGATTTAACACTGATTTGTTGCAGACAGCAGATTTAACACTGATTTGTTGCAGACAGCAGATTTAACACTGATTTGTTGCAGACAGCAGATTTAACACTGATTTGTTGCAGACAGCAGATTTAACACTGATTTGTTGCAGACAGCAGATTTAACACTGATTTGTTGCAGACAGCAGATTTAACACTGATTTGTTGCAGACAGCAGATTTAACACTGATTTGTTGCAGACAGCAGATTTAACACTGATTTGTTGCAGACAGCAGATTTAACACTGATTTGTTGCAGACAGCAGATTTAACACTGATTTGTTGCAGACAGCAGATTTAACACTGATTTGTTGCAGACAGCAGATTTAACACTGATTTGTTGCAGACAGCAGATTTAACACTGATTTGTTGCAGACAGCAGATTTAACACTGATTTGTTGCAGACAGCAGATTTAACACTGATTTGTTGCAGACGGCAGATTTAACACTGATTTGTTGGGAATTTTGGCAAGTAATTTAGTGCCAATTTGTGATGAGCGTCAGCAAATTTAATGCCAATTTGTCCCGAATTTTGGCAAATTTAACGCTGATTTGTCACAAACGTCAGTGAGTTTAGCGCTGGTTTGCCGCGACTTCTGGCAAATAATTTAGCACTGATTTGTCGTGAATTTTGACACATAATTTAGCGCTGATTTCTTGCGAACTTAGCGCTGATTTTTTGGCAAATCTCACTTTTGGAGGTACCGAGTGGCTTTCAAAGCTCCTAATAACCTCGAAACATCGATGTTTTCGGCCAAAACTTTGAATTTATTGAATAACGAAGCGCCGCCGTCTCTTCCCCGCAGCCCGTACTGTCCTCGGAGCACATGGCGGCTCTCGGTGTGTTCGGCCTGTGCCAAATCCACGCCTTTGTCGACTATTTGCGCAGCAAACTCAACCCCCAGCAGTTCGAGATCCTTTTCCGCAGCGTCATCTCCCTCGTTGGCTTCCTCCTCCTCTCCCTCGGCACCGTCCTCATGCTGACCGGTAACCTCGCGTTTTTCTAAGACAAAACCCAAAATATATGAATCTTAACCCCGCTTTATCACCCCAGCTCAAATTTGGAGGCCGCAGCCCACCCTAATTTGCGCGTTAGCGGCAAAATATTTAATTAGCCGCGAGATTGGAGAAGCTAAACGGCGAGCAGTGAGAAAGTATTTTTAGGTTAAAACGACGCTCGATTTCCTCTTGAAAATGACGTTTTTTGCGCAACGTTAAAACTCCACCCGGGATTTCTCGTTTGCATCTGAAAAATATTTATTGTTTTCCTCTTTTTTAGGGAAAATCTCGCCGTGGACGGGGCGTTTCTACTCCCTCCTGGATCCTTCCTACGCCAAGAACAACATCCCCATCATCGCCTCCGTCTCCGAGCACCAACCCACCACCTGGTCCTCTTATTATTTCGACCTCCAGCTTCTCGTCTTCATGTTTCCCGGTGAGCCCGGCGCCAAAATCCTGTTTATTAAACCACCCCGCGGGTTTTAATTGCTTCTACCGCCCGTTTTTCGTTTCGAAAAACGCGCTTTTTGAGGCCGATTTGACCCGTTTCTCTCTCCCTGTCGCAGTGGGACTCTACTACTGCTTCAGCAACCTCTCGGACGCCCGGATCTTCATCATCATGTACGGCGTCACCAGCATGTACTTCTCAGCTGTGATGGTGAGGCCACCAAACGCTCTTAAAGAAGCCGATTTAATCCCTTTTTTTCTGTTTTCAGAATCAACGAGGCTTCAACCTTGAGCTGGTTGAATTGTTCATGGGCCGTTTCTTCCCAAAAATCAGGTTTTTGGGGTTTTTTTTGTGTGGCGAGGGAACAGGATGTTCCAAAACTCAGTGGTTTTGGTGGTTTTTTTGATGAAACGACCCGTTTTTACTTGCGCTTCCGGTTGGTTTCTGGATGTGGAGGCGTCTCCTGATGCTTTTTTCCATCTCGAAGTGTAAAATCGTGGTCGGTTCCTCACCTTGGCCAACATTGAGGTCTTTGGAGAACATCCAGGGTGGTGGCACCTCCCGCTAAAAACCAAGCGACAGGTTGATCTCCAGCTTGAGTTCGGGATTGAATTTTCCCGTTTCTCGACGATTTTCGCCCACGTTTCTTCTCTGAGGGTCCATCCGTTGCCCGCAGGTGCGGCTGATGCTGGTGCTGGCCCCGGTGATGTGCATCCTCTCCGGCATCGGCGTCTCCCAAGTCTTGTCCACCTACATGAAGAACCTGGACATCAGCCGCCCGGACAAGAAGAGCAAAAAGCAACAAGATTCCACCTACCCCATCAAAAATGAGGCAAGTTTGGGGACGAGGGGACAAGGACGGGAGGTCTGTGGCTTCTTCCCACCGGCGTTGACGCCGGTTTGCTCGCCCAGGTGGCCAGCGGCATGATCTTGGTGATGGCGTTCTTCCTCATCACCTACACCTTCCACTCCACGTGGGTGACCAGCGAGGCCTACTCGTCGCCTTCCATCGTCCTCTCCGCCCGCGGCGGCGACGGCAGCCGGATCATCTTCGACGACTTCAGAGAAGCTTATTATTGGCTGCGCCACAACACACCGGAGGTACTGGGGGGGTGGAGTTTGGGCAGTGGGGACCCAACATCGCGTTGGTGGCGTCTGGGTTGACGTTGGGTTGGGCGCAGGACGCCAAGGTGATGTCGTGGTGGGACTACGGCTACCAGATCACCGCAATGGCCAACCGCACCATCCTGGTGGACAACAACACCTGGAACAACACCCACATCTCCCGTGTCGGGCAGGTAGGTCCCCCCGCAACCACCGGCGCTTCCCGGTGACACCGGGACCTGCTGGTGACGCCGTGTCCGCTCCAGGCCATGGCGTCAACGGAGGAGAAGGCCTATGAGATCATGAGGGAGCTGGACGTCAGCTACGTGCTGGTCATCTTTGGTGGCCTCACCGGTTACTCCTCGGACGGTAAGGGCCCAAAAGGGGGCATTGGTGAGGCGGGTGTGGACGTGGGACATGGGGGCTCCTGGTTGGAGCTGCTCCCACTTTACTTGCTGGCCCCAACTCACTGTTTTGGTCCCAACAACTCAGCTACTCGCTCTTTGGCCCCAACTGAACTATGTGCTCTTTACCCTCAACTCTTTGGCCCCACCTCAGCTCTTTGCCCCCCCAATTCAACCCAACTACTCTTTGCCTTCAAATCAACTCCTCATTCTTTGTCACAACTCAACTACTCGCTCTTTGCCCTCAAATCAGCTCCTCATTCTGTGCTCCCGATTCAACTGTTTGCTCCCAACACAACTACTCGCTCTTTGCCCTCAACTCCACTACTTGCTCTTTACTCCCAACTCATCTCTTTGCCCCCAACTCTTCACTGTCAACTCTTTGATTTTTGTCTCCAACTCAACTCTTTGCTCGCAACTCTTTGCCCCCTACTCAACTCTGCTCTTTATGCCCAATGTAACTACTCGCTCTTTGCCCTCAACTGTTTGTTTTTTACCCTCAACTCCTCACTGCCCTCAACTTTACTCGCTTCTTGCCCTCAACTCTTCATTCTTTGCTCCCAACTCAACTCAATCTTTGCTCTTTGCCCTCAACTCAACTCTGTTCTTTGCTTCCAGCCCAACTCTTTGCCTCCAACTCAACTCAGTTCCTCGTTCTTTGCTCCCAGCTCAACTCCTCGTTCTTTGCTCCCAACTCCGTCTTTGCTCTTTGCCCTCAACTCCTCATTCTTTGCTTCCAACTCAACTCTTTGCCTCCAACTCAACTCAGCTCCTTGTTCTTTGCTCTCAACTCAATCTTTGCTCTTTGCTCCCAACTCAACTCTTTGCCCTTAACTCTTCAGTTTTTTTGTTCCCAACCCAACTCAATCTTTGCTCTTGACCCCAACTCACCCCCACCTCTCTCTCTGCCCCCCCAGACATCAACAAGTTCCTGTGGATGGTTCGCATCGGCGGCAGCACCGACACCGGCCGCCACATCAAGGAGCACGACTACTACACCCCAACCGGCGAGTTCCGCGTCGACCGCGAGGGCTCCCCGGTGCTGCTCAACTGCCTCATGTACAAGATGTGCTACTACCGCTTCGGCCAGGTCTACACCGAGGCCAGTAAGTGCCCGGGACCACCTCAGCGGGGGTGACACCCATTTTTGGGGCCACCCCCGACGCCTCCGCCTTCCCGCAGAGCGGCCGCCGGGCTACGACCGCGTGCGCAATGCCGAAATCGGCAACAAGGACTTTGAGCTGGACGTGCTGGAGGAGGCGTACACCACCGAGCACTGGCTGGTGCGGATATACAAGGTAATGGCCCCAAAACGAGCCGCAAAACCCGCAGGTTTGGGGAAAAAACGTTAATTTTCCACCTAACTCAGTGGTTTTTTCGCCCCATAGGTGAAAGATTTGGACAACCGTGGTTTGTCGAGGACGTAGAGGAGCCGCCGCCGCACCCTTGGCTTGTGAAGCAGAAATCGGGGGGGTCTAGGGGATGGTTTTTTTGTGATTTTGGATTTATTTTCAAGGGGTTTGTTTTATTTTATTTTTTTTTTGGTTTTGTACCGTTTGTAAGCGCCGGCAGCCGCCCGGCCCCACCCGGGGGACGATTTTTATACACGGAGCAGCCGCCGAATCCCAAATTACGGCTTTGACCGGGGCGGCGGGTCGATTCACGGGGAATCACGAATAATAATAATGAGTTTAAAACAAAAAAGAGCGATGTCGGTGGGTTTTTTACCCAAATTCTGAGGATATTTTTTTTCCTTGTATCTCGCCCGGTTTGGGGGAAGGATTTGGGGGGAGTTTTGCGGGTTTTTAATGGGTTTGGGTGAAATAGTGGAGTGAATGGGGTTTGGGAGGGGGCGTGGCCAGGGCGGCTGGGGGTGTGGCAAATGAGTTGGGGGTGTGGCCAGGGCAGGCGGAGCCCATGCCGTGGGGGCGTGGTCAGGGCGGCCGGGCGACGGGACCAGGGGTGGGGGCGTGGTCAGGGCGGGGAGGCGTGGCGCGCCGTGCTGCGCGCGCAGGGCGTGGATTGTGGCGCCGGCGGGAAACGGCAGCGCGGCGGGAGCGGCGGCGGTGCCGGTACCGGAGGCCGGAGCGGGGCCGGGGATGGCGGTGCCGTTCGTGGAGGATTGGGACCTGGTGCAGACGCTCGGAGAAGGCGCCTACGGGGAGTGAGTGCGGCGGGACCCGGGGGGGGACATTGGACGCCCCTTGCGCACCCACTCCCCCCCCAGCTGCCCTTTGCACACCCGCTGCTTGGCCACTGTTTGCCCAGGGTTCGACCACTGCTTGCCCATCGTTTTCCCCTTACGTGGCTACTACTTGCCCACTGCTTGGTCACTGTGTGCCCCGTGTTTGGCCACTGTTTGCTTGGCGGTTGTTGGCCCTTATCTGGCCACTGGTTGCCGATTGCATGTCTTGTCTTTGGCTACTGTTTGCCCCTTATGTGGCCACTGTCTGCCTGCTACTTGCCCGCTGCTTGCCCGTTGTGTGCCCCTTGCATGGCTACTGCTTGGCTGCTGTGTGCTCCATGTTCGGCCACTGTTTGCCTGCTGTTTGCCCTGTGTTTGGCCACTGTTTGCCCACTGTCTGGCCACTGATGTTCCTGCTATGTGGCTACTGCTTGACTGTTGCTTGCCCCTTATGTGGCCACCGTTTGCTTGGCTGTTCCTTGCCCCTTCTGTACCCACTGCTTGCCCATTGTTTGCCCCTGATGTGGCTACTACTTGCCCACTGCTTGCCCGCTGTGTGCCCCGTGTTTGGCCACTGTTTGCCCCTTATCTGGCCAGTGTTTGCCCATTGCTTGCCCTGTGTTTGGCTACTGCTTGTCAGCTGCTTGGCCACTGTTTGCCCCCTGTGTGCCCCTTATGCTTGGCTGTTGCTTGTTCCTTATCTGGCCATTACTTGCCTTATGTTTGGCTACTGCTTGCCCACTGTGTGCCCCTTATGTAGCCACTACGTGCCCACTGCTTGGCCATTGCTTGCCCCTTGGTGGCCACTGTTGGCCCCTTATGTGCCCACTGTTTGCTCATTGCGTGTTTGCCTGCTGCTTGCCCATTGCATGCCTGTTATGTGGCTACCACTTGCCTGCTGCTTGCCCATTGCATGCCCCATGTTTGGCCACTGCTTGTCCCTTACGTGCCTGCCACTGGCCCACTGTTCGGCCATCGTGTGCCCCTTATGTGGCTACTACTTGCCCACTGCTCGCCTTGCATTTGGCCATTGTTTGCCCCTTATGTGGCTAATACTTGGCCACTATGTGCCCTGTGTTTAGCCACTTCTTGGCCATTGCTTGCCCCTTAGGTGGCCACTGTTTGCCCACCACGTGCCCCATGTTTGGCCACTGTGTGCCCCTTTTGCACCTGCTGCGTGGCCACTCTTTGCCCATTGCATGCCCGTTACGTGGCCACTTCTCACCCTGCATTTGGCCACTGCTTGCCCATTGCGTGTCTTGTTTTGGCCGCTGTTTGCCACTTATGTGGCCACTGTTTCCCCACTGCTTGGCCATTGTGTGCCCCTTATCTGGCCACTGTTTGCCCATTGCTTGTCTTGTCTTTGGCCACTGTTTGCCCCTTACGTGGCCACTGTTTGCCTGCTCTTTGCCCACTGCTTGCCCATCACACGCCCCTTACGTGGCCACTACTCACCCACCGCACGCCCTATGTTTGCCCATTTCTTGCCCTGCGTTTGGCCACCGTTTGCCCCTTCCGTGGCCACCACTCGCCCACCCGCTGGCCCCCGCGGCGTTTCGGTGCCCGCAGGGTCCAGCTGGCGCTGAACCGCCGCACGGGCGAGGCTGTGGCCGTGAAGATCGTGGACATGAGGCGCGCGGCCGACTGCCCCGAGAACGTCAAGAAGGAGATTTGCATCAACAAGATGCTCAACCACGACAACGTCGTCAAGTTCTACGGGCACCGGCGCGAAGGCGCCACCCAGTACCTGTTCCTGGAGTACTGCAGCGGCGGGGAGCTCTTCGACCGCATCGGTACCCGCCCCGAGTTAATTCATCCCAAAAGTTAACCCTGAAACAGTTAAAAGTGGGGTTTTGATGTATTTATCCCCCCATGGCGCAGAGCCGGACATCGGGATGCCGGAGCCGGAGGCGCAGCGGTTCTTCCAGCAGCTCATTGCTGGGGTGGTGAGATGATCTTTCGGGGGCCCTTCCGATCCCTAAAATTCTGCTACGCCTGTTCCTGCACTGGCCCGACCCTCATCTTCCTCGGCAGGTTTATCTGCACGGCATCGGCATCACCCACCGCGACCTCAAACCCGAAAACCTGCTGCTGGATGAGCGAGGTGGGCGGCCGCCGCGTCCCTCCCCTTCCCCGTTTAATTTTTCACCTCGATCTGGGTTTTTAATTCGAGTTTTGCGGCTCAGACAACCTGAAGATCTCGGATTTCGGCCTGGCCACCGTGTTCAAGCACAACGGGCGGGAGCGGCTGCTCAACAAGATGTGCGGGACGCTGCCCTACGTGGCCCCCGAGCTGCTGCGGCGCCACGAGTTCCGCGCCGAGCCCGTGGACGTCTGGGCGTGCGGCGTGGTGCTCACGGCCATGCTGGCCGGAGGTGGGACCTATAGCGGGACCTATAGAGCACATACCGGGGGGGTAAAGCACAAGGAGCTCAAGGAAAAGGGGCACGGGGCTTTGCCCATTGCAAAAATGTTGCAAGTTGCAAGACTTTTGCACACTGTAGCACTGTAGGGCTTTTGCACATTGCAAGGCTTTTGTGCATTGCAAGGCTTGTGCGTGTTGCAAGACTTTTGCATGCTGCAGGGTTTTGTGCGCCACAGCACTTCTGCGCAATGCAAGACTTGCCTGTTGCAAGATTTTTGCACGTTGCAAGATTTTTGTACGCTGCAGTGCATTTGCACGCTGCAGGGCTTCCACACCTTGCAAGACTTTCGCGTGCCGTGGGGCACTTGCATGTTGCAGAGCATTTGCATGTTGCAGGGCTTTGCATGCTGCAAGACTTTTCACATTGCGAGACTTCTTCACACTGCAGGACTTTTGCACCTTGCAATGCTTTTGCACACCGCGGGGCACTTGCGCCTTGCAGAGCGTTTGCACACCACAGCACTTTGCACACCACAGGGCTTCTGTATGTTGCAAGACTTTTGCACGCCATGGGGCATTTGCACATTTCAAGACGTTTGCACACTGCAAGACTTGCACCTTGCAATACTTTTGCACGCCATGGGGCACTTGAAACTTGCAGAGCGTTTGCATGCTGCAGGGCTTTCCACTTGCAAGACTTTTGCATGTTGCAATATTTTTTGCACATTGCAAGACTTTTGCACATTGCAAGACTTCTGCACGCCGTGGGGCACTTGCACCTTGCAGAGTGTTTGCACGCCACAGGGCTTTGCATATTGTAAGACTTTTGCACATTGCAAGACTTTTTCACGCTGTGGGGCATGTGCACGTTGCAATATTTTTTGCACACTGCAATATCTTTGCATGCTGCAAGACTTCTGCATGCTGTGGGCCATTTGCACATCGCAAGACTTTTGCATGCTGCAAGACTTGTGCGTGTTGCGGTATTTTTTGCACGTTGCAAGACTTTTGCACGTCGCAACATCTTTGCGCATCGCCACACCCGCCTTTGCGCGTCGCCCCTTTCCAAACGGTGCTTTGTTCCCCCTTCCCCTGGGCAGAGCTGCCCTGGGACCAGCCCAGCGACAGCTGCCAGGAGTACAGCGACTGGAAGGAGCGCAAGACTTACCTCCCGCCCTGGAAGAAAATCCACTCGGCACCTCTAGGTAAGCACCCGGTGGGTGGTGCCACGTGACGTCCCCCCGATCGTCACCATGCGTCCCCTCCGTGTCCCCAGCGCTGCTGCACAAGATCCTGACGGAGAGCCCGGCGGCGCGGATCACCATCCCCGACATCAAGAAGGACCGCTGGTTCAGCCGGCCGCTCAAAAAGGGTAAGGACGCCGGGGATAGCGCCGCCATCCCCTGGGAATTTGGGGGGTGACGCGGTGACTTGTCCCCTCGCAGGTGTCAAGCGGCCCCGCGGGTCTTCGGGCGGCGTCGGTGACTCCCCGGGCGGCTTCTCCAAGCACGTGCGCTCCGACACGGACTTCTCGCCGGTGAAGAGCGCGCTGGGGTGAGCGGCCACCATGTCCCTTTGCTTGCCGAGGCTTGCGCACGTTCCTGTGCCTCTGCATCGTGAGTTCTTTGCACGTCGCGGTTCTTGGCACGATGCAAGACTTTGCAATTCTTTGCACCCTGCAGGGCGTTGCAGTTTGCAGTTCTTTGCACCCTGCGGTTCTTTGCATGATGAAGGCTGTTGGACTTCGCAGTTCTTTGCAGTTTGCACCTTGCACGGCTTTGCTCTCTGCAGTTCTTTGCACCTCACAGGGCTTTGCACTTTGCAGTTCTTTGTGTGTCAAAGGCTTTTGCATGTTGCAGTTCTTTACCCTTTGCAATTCTTTGTCCGTTGCTAGGGTTTGCACGTTGCAAGCCTTTGCACAATTCTTTGCACGTTGCAGTTCTTTGCATGCTGCAATCCTTTGCGCTTTGTAATTCTTTGCACGTTGCAATCCTTTGCACTTTCTAAGTATTTGCGCTTTGCAGTTCTTCGTTGCGCTTTGCAGTTTTTTGCGTGCTGTAATCTTTTGCACTTTGCCATCCTTTGCACGCCGCGGGGCTCTCCCTGTGTTTTCCCCGCCTGGTCTGTAGAACCCACGCACACCCCCACGTTTTCACCACCCCTGACATCCCCGTCCCCTCTCCCGCGTCCCCTGACGTCCCCTCCGCCGCAGCGAGGACCGCACCGGTTACTCCACGTCGCAGCCGGAGCCCGGCACGGGCGGGACGCCATGGGACAGCGGAGCCGCCGCCATCGACAAGCTGGTGCAGGGGATCAGCTTCTCGCAGCCCGCCTGCCCCGAGCACATGCTGCTCAACAGCCAGCTGCTCGGCACCCCCGGCTCCTCACAGGTGCAGCTCGCAGGAATTTGGGGTGCAGCTCTGCAGGGTTCATAATATCAAGATGCAAATTTGCAATGTCGGGGAGGCGGCTTTGCAACGAGTTTCTGTTCAGGACGCAGTTTCGCAAGGTTTGGCATCTCAGGATGCAGCTTTGCAGTGTCTGGGATGCAGCTTTTCAATATTTGGGGGGGTAGCTCTTCAATATTTGGGCTGTAGCTTTTCAATATTTGGGGTGCAGCTTTGCAGGGTTTGGCATCTTGGGATGCAACTTTGCAGTATCTGGGGTGCAATTTGCAGTATTTGGTTGCAAGTTGCAGTATTTGGCGTGTAGCTCCCTGAGGTTTGGGGTGCAGCTCTGCAGGGTTCATAATATCAGGATGCAAATTTGCAATATTGGGAGGTGGCTTTGCAATGTGTTTTGTATCAGGGTGCGGCTTTGCGGGGTTTGGCATCTGAGGATGCAGCTTTGCAACGTCTGGGGTGCAATTTGCAATATCTGGGGTGCAACTTCTCAATATTTGGGGTGCAGCTTTGCAGGATATATAATATTAGGGAGGATCTTTTCAATATTGGGGATGCAGCTTTGCAGGGTTTGGCATCTCAGGATGCAATTTGCAATACTTAGGGTGCAATTTGCAATATTCAGGACGCTGCTTTGAAATTTTGGGGTGCAACTTGGCAGGATTTTGGTCTCAGGATGCAACTTCCCAAAGTTTGGGGTGCAGCTTTGCAGCATTTGTAATATCAAGGTGCAACTTTGCAGGATTTGGCATCTCAGGATGCAACTTTGCAATATTTGGGGAGCAATTTGCAATATTTGGTTGCAATTTGCAATATTTGGGGTGCAGCTTTGCAGGATGTTTAATATTAGGGAGCAACTTTGCAATATTTATCATCTCTGGGTGCCAGTTTGCAGAATTTAGGGTGTAACTTGGTGATATTTCTAGTGTCAGGACCCAACTTCCTGATGTTTGGGTGCAAATTTGCAGGATTTGCAAAGTCCGGGTGCAACTCTGCGGGATTTGGGGCGCAGCTTTGTGATACCGGGGCCCAACTTCGCACTATTTATAATATTTGGGGTGCGATTTGCAAGATATGTGTAAGATTAAGCAGCAAATTTGCAATATTTATAATATTTAAAAGCAACCTTGCCATATTTATAATATTAAGGAGCGATTTTGCGATATTTGGGACACACCGTTGCGGCATTTAAAGTATTTGGGGTGCAACTTTGCGATATTTCCAATGCAAATTTGCGACTTGGGCGCTGCAACTCGTGGCATTTGCCATCAGGGGGTGCAGCTTTGCAAGATTTTCTCTTCAGTGTGGGATTTTGCAGAGCCGGGGGTTGTAGTTTTGGGGGGGGTTGTAACTTTTTGGGGTTTTTTTTGGGTTGGCAGAGCCCGTGGCAGCGGCTGGTGAAGAGAATGACGCGTTTTTTCACCAAACTGGACGCCGACGGTTCGTACCGCGCCCTGCAGGAGGTTTGTGAGAAGATGGGGTACGGCTGGAAGAAAAGCTGCACCAACCAGGTAGGAGCAAAATTTGGGGGAAACTCTCCCCGCGTTGGGGCATCTGCGGATGATTTTTGGGGGGTTTACCTGGTTCGGTGCGACGCGCAGGTCACTGTGTCGACCACGGACCGGAGGAACAACAAGCTGATCTTCAAGGTGAACCTGGTGGAGATGGAGAGCAGGGTCCTGATGGATTTCCGCCTCTCCAAGGTGAGCGGGGGGCGTGCAAGGTGGTGCAAGGTGGGTGTAGGTGGTTGCAAGGTGGTGCAAGGTGGTTACAAGACTGTGCAAAGTGTCTGCAAGGGGGTGCAAGGTGGTGCGCAGTGGTTACAAGACCATGCAAGGTGGTGCAAAGTGTGTGCAAGGTGGTTGCAAGACTGCGCAAGATGATGCAAGGTGGTTGCAAAGTGTGTGCAAGGTTGTGCAAAGTGGTACAAAGCAGTGTAAGGGGGTGCAAAGTGCGTGCAAAGTATGTGGAAGGGGGTGCAAGCTGTTTGCAAGGCAGTGCAGGGCACTGTAAGATGGTGCAAAATGCATGCAAGGCGGTGCAAGGTGTGTGCAAAGTGGTTACAAGACAGTGTAAGGGGGTGCAAAGTGACGCAAGGTGGTGCAAGGGTGGTTACAAGACTGTGCAAAGTGGGTGCAAGAGTGTAAGGTGGTGCAAAGTGGATGCAAGGTGGTTACAAGACCATGCAAGGTGGGTGCAAGAATGTAAGGTACTGGAAGGTAGTGCAAGTGGGGGTGCATGGTGGTGCAACATGATTGCAAGCCCGTGTAAGGTGTGTGCAAAGTGGGGCAAGGTGGTTACAAGCCCGTGTAAGGTGTGTGCAAAGGGGTGCAAGCCCAGCAGGCACAGGGCACCCAGCACCCCCTCTTCCCCACACAGGGCGACGGGCTGGAGTTCAAGCGCCATTTCCTGAAGATCAAGGGCAAGCTCAGCGACATTGTCAGCACCCAGAAGCTCTGGCTGCCCCCCACCTGAGCCCCACACCTTCCTCCTCCTCCGCCACGAGGGCGATGAACCGCACGCTTCAGATTTTAAAGGTTCAATAAAACCCTGGGGGCAATAAAACTATTTTTTTGTTGTTGTCATTGTTCACTCTGAAGCCTACTGATGTCATTCACTCTGAAGCCTGCTGATGGTACAGCATTGCTCAACCAGCTGAACTCCCGCTCTGAGATCTCCACAGAGACGTGCGGCCCAAAACCTGTTACGCCTCCCAGGATTTGGGGGCTGACCCCCTCCCCTTCCTGCCTTGTCGCCCTCATTTTCCAACCTCTCTTAATTGCTTTTCCAATGGGCTAACGAGCCAGGAGCTGCCAGGGGTTGTTAGCACTGGAGCGAGAGAGGAGAGCCAGGGATTAACCCCTTCCCCCCCATAAAAAGAGCATCCCCCCAAAAAAAACCCACCCCAGGGTGCGAACGTTGAGACATCTCCGCACTTTCTCCCTAAACCTGCATCAAAGCTTAATTATTGGGGTAAAAAACACTCTTTTTACCTGTTTTCCCCTTTTAATATCCCTTTCCACAGCTTCGTTTTGTTTTTTGATGGTGGGAACCCCCCTCCGGCGAAGCAATTAGCGGCGATTTTTTAATTGCGTATTTATATCGAGTGAGACCCCGGCAGCGGGCGAGGGGGAAGCAGGAAGACGCCGCCTCTGACCTTGTTTGCTTTTCAAGCGGGATTAAGCGGCTTTTTAATTGTCCCGGAGATCACAGATTGCGGCCGGGGGGGATAATTAAGCTGAATACGGGTTTTCTGGTTCACTCCCCCCAGGAATTTATATTTCTAAGGGTAAAAAAAAAAAATTAGAAAAGCTTTTAGAATAGAAAACGCTTTATGAATGAAGGTTTTTTTGGGGGGCGTGAGGCTGGACATAATATTTTTTTGTTGGTGGGAGGGGGATTATTTTCTGCTTTTTGGGGGAATTTTAGGGGGATAAAAGGCTTATTTAAAAATCTCTCCAGGTAAAAAGCGGCCGCTGTGCGGCCCCGCAGGGGACAAGGGGCTCTCAGAGAGGCACCGGGGTGGAAAATGCCTTAAACCAACATCGCCGGCCGGGGGTGGCTTCTTTTCACCCCCGTCCCTTGTCACAAATTCATGGTGCTGGTTATTTCTACGGCGTCTCAGGTGCGGGATTCGGGCTGGAAGGTGTGGGACAGGTTTAGGATGTGGAGGATGCAGATTTGGGGTTCAGGGGCAGGATTTAGGCTGCAGGAGGGATGCAAGAGGCAGGTTTTGGGCCGCAGGGGCAGGATTTAGACCACAGGGCAGGTTTTAGGCTGCAGGCGCAGGATTTTGGCCGCAGGGGCAGGTTTGAGGCCGCAGGGGCAGGATTTAGGCCGCAGGTGCAGGAGTTAGGCTGCAGGGGTAGGATTTAGGCTGCAGATACGGGCTGGAGATGCAGGACAACCTGACCTCGAAATGATTTTAATTGCAATTAAGGACCCCGGGCTGAGCTTATAGCGCCACTTTAAGCAGAGAAAAATGACGGATATATTTCCCCATCTGTTTTTTTTAAGTGCGAAATTTTCCTACTAAAATCAGCCTTTTGGGGACAGGCTTTGCATCTTGCAGAAATATTTTAATTTTCTCAACTGCCCCCATCAGTTCAGTGTCTCCAGGACAGCAAATATTAATTAGAAAACCCCAAAGCCAGAGCAATTCCATCCAAAAAGCCCCAAATCCTGCGTTTCCCCTTCTAAATTGGCATCTCCCTCCTTTCTCCTCATCGTTTCCCACTGCGGAGGTGCCGGAGGGGCCGGAGTTTTGGTTCAGGAGACATTTTTAGCTCTCACAAAACTGTCGGGAAAGCCGCCACGTTAATAAAAGCAAAAATGCGGAGGAGTCTGTGAAGGAAAACTCCTGCAGAAAGCCCTTCCAGAAAAGCATCGCGGGCACCATCAGGTTTTTCTTGTTTGGGCTTTTTTCCCCCTTTTTTATTTCATCGGGGACCTGAGTCGAGTGCCCAAAGGTGGATTTTTGCAGCAGGTTTGGTCCTCGGATCCTGGCTTGCAGGTCAAAACTTAGAATTTGCCTGTTAAAACTGGAATATCCCTCAAAATCAGGGGGGTTTCTGGCATCGCGGACGCAGCTCTGGAGGCCCCAGCGGTGCCTCTCTCCCGGCAGGCAAGAGAAGGAGAAAAATGCTTTAAAAAGGTAAAAAAACGCGTCAGGCTGAGGTCATTTTTTTGGCGAGGAAGTCGGCTCCTTCCAAATGCCTCCGGGTCGGGTTTAATATCGGCAGAAACATTCTTGGGCAGGGTGGGGAGAAAATGCTGCTCTCGCCGGCCCAGAGCAGACCCCAAAATACCTAAAGTGTCCTCAAAAAAAGCCTCAAAAACCTTAAAAAACCCAAAGTGCCCCCACAAAAAACCAAAAATCCTGCTGCTTCACAACCCACAGGTGCAGAGCAAGCTGAGTATCCACGGGGGAAAAGCAAAATTAGCCCGAAAAGGGGAAAAAATACCCCCCTGGGAGAGGAGAATTGAAGCTCTAAGCAGCTTTTGAGCATCGTTTGGCCTCTGCTGGGATTTTGGGGATGGGGAGAGGGGGAAACGGAGGGGTTTGGCAACAAAAAATGCATTTTTTTGCGTGATCCTGGCGAGTTTTAGCTCATTTTTTTGCTCCCTCCTTGATTGAGCATCGTCTCGTTGGGCTCAGCACCCTTGGGCAAAGGGACTTGGATGCAAGGACCATATCCTGCTGGAAAACATAGCAAAAGAGGGGGGAAAAATTAAATTAATTGTATCTACTGTGCTTTGCTTTGAGGGCTGAGAAGCTGCGGGGTGTTTCGGTGCCTGATCACGGGCCCAGTGAAGCTGCTGTGGATTTTCCAGTGCTTGTTGGCCAGGGAGATGCGCTGCAAAGGAATTAAAAAGTCAAAGAAAAAGGGATTTCTCCTCCACGCTCACACATTCCTCCCGTCAACGGTATTTACACCACAGCACCAGGAGAAATCCCAGGTCGGCTGGAGTGTCTCCCGGTCTTTATCGCCCCATGGTTTTGGTCCCCGATTCCCTCGCTCTGGTCCTGTGTGCACCGGATGGGCGCGATGCTTCCTCTGCAAACACCCCGCTCCCCAAAATTAGGCCCAGCACCCATGGGTGCCCTGACTCGGCCTTTGTTTGCAGGGAGTGAAGGTATTTGCAGCACACACGGATGTTTGCAGCACACAGGGATGTTTGCAGAGCGCAGGGATGTTTGCAATGCATGCGGGGTTCTGCTACATGCAAAGATTTTTGCAGAGCGCAGGGATATTTGCAGCACACAAGGATCTTTGCAGCGCGTGAGGATGTTTGCAGAGCGCAGGGATGTTTGTAGCACATGAGGATGTTTGCAGAGCACAGGGATGTTTGCAGCACATGAGGGTGTCTGCAACACAGAATTTTGCAGCACACAAGGATTTTTGCAGCACACGTGGATGTTTGCAGCACGCAGGTACGTTTGCAGCACACACAGACTCTTGCAACAGGCAGGGATGCTCACGGCACATGGCGATGCACAAAGCCACCTTGCAGGAGCCAGGCACACCCACAGCAGCAATTGAGTCCTTCCGTGCCTCAGTTTCCCCTTCCCCAGGGCCCATGGGTTTGCTCGGCCTTGTGAGACGCTGCGGCAGCTCGGCTGGCGGCTTCGTGTTCGGCACTTGGAGGGCGGCCAGGGGGAGCGCAGGGGGCCCGCTGCTCACCAGATGCGATAAGGTTCGGCCGAGGCTGCAAAAAGAAGGGAAAAAAAAGGCAAAGCAAAGCAAATTCCTTGGCAAATCAAAGCGAAATGCTCGCGGAGCGAGCGCGCGGCCTTGCATCCAGCCGTCCGTCTTGATAAGCGGCTCCAGGGAGAAGGAGGAGGAGGCGATGCCGAGGATCCACCAGCAATTGCGCCTCATAGCAAGAAACCCCTCGGCTTCCCCTCCGCTGGGTGACGAGGAGCCGACGTGACTCAGTTTCCCCACCCTGCGCATGCACGGAAAGGGGTTAAACCTGTGTAGGTAAAACCTCGGAGGGGTTAAACGGGGCGATTTTCTGCCGGGTTTTTATCCAAAACATCTGTTTTTGCCACGATTCCAGTTATCTGGGATATTTCCTGCGTGTTTGCTCCTATGGCAACCGGCCCAGCATGAAAGACCCATTTACTGGGCCCAGATGGTGTCAATTTGGAAGGGGCTCCGGCCCCTCTGCCCGGCTCCGGTTCTCCCACCTCCTTCAGGAGGTAGAGCTGGAAACGAGGAACCAACAACGTTGGTTTGAGGTCCCTCAGGAGGTACGGATGGAAACGAGGAACCTACAACGTCAGTTTAAGGTCCTTTAGAGATATAGATGGAAGCAAGGAGCACACAACGTTCGTTTGAGGTCCTTTAGAGATATGGATGGAAACGAGGAGTCTACAATGTCAGTCTGAGGTCTTCAGGAGGTCCAGATGGAAACAAGGAACCTACAACATCTGTTTGAGGTCCTTTAGAGATATGGATGGAAATGAGGAACCTACAACGTTGGTTTTAGGACCGTGAAGACGTCTTGTCATCCCCAGAACCTACCATGGGGGTCCACTGAGCTCTGTCCCACTCCCGAGCAGGTCCAGGCTCCTCTTGGAGTTGCCCCAATGTAAAAAAAAATGAAGAAAAACAAAGAGTATTTCCTAATAATTCTATTTTTTTGTTGTTGTCATCGCTGGGCGTTTGCTGCAGGGGGAGATGATGAAGCTGGGCAGGACCAGGCACGGCACGGGACAGGGGATTTTTGGGAATGATTCATTCCCAAAGCCTCCCGCTGAGGTATTGCTGATGAAAACAAGCCAAAATCGATTTTTTTTTTTAAGAAAAAAAATCCCACCTTTTACAGAAATGACCCTTCCCACCAGCCATGCTTTTTTTTTTTTAATGAGAATTTTTTTTTTTTTTAAAAAGGCTTTCAGCCAAAATAAACCTTCTTTATGAAAACGTGTGTTTGGGTCGAAAAAGGCACTTTTCACCAGGGGAAAAATAAACCAACAAAAAAGCCCTGTCCAAGTGCTGCGGTGATGGGTTGGCAAAGCTCACGGGGAGATAAGTCTTCTCTGGAACCAAGAGCTCTTCTCTTCCTCCTCCGCCTCCTCTTCCTCCTCTCTTTCTTCTTCTCCTCCTCCTTCTCTCCTTTTTCTTCTTCTCCTCCTCTTCTTCTCCTCCTCCTCCTCTCTCTCTTCCTCCTTCTTCTCCCTCTCCTCCTGTTCTTCTTCTCCTTGTCTTTCTCTTCATCTTCCCCCTCCTTCTCATCTTCCTCTCCTTGTCCTCCTCCTCCTCTTTTCCTCTCCTTCTGTTGTTTTTTCTTCTCTCTTCTCATCATCTCCACCTTCATTTTCTCTTCCCAGGTGACACGTGTGCTCCAGCCTAACAACCCCTCAGCCTTTGCCCCTGTACGACTTGCCACCAGCTCCGGGTTCCTCCTCTGTGCCTCAGTTTCCCCACTCACACGAGTGTCTGCTGCACTGCACAGTACGCTCGGGAGCTGATGTCACCCAACGCCACCTCCACTGTCAAGGGTAGGGGGACATCAGGTACCTGCTGTCCCCTTCCCAGCAGGGACCTCACAAACGTTCCCTCCCCAGAGAACCTCGGGTGTCGATGGGCAATGGGGGAGTGGGATGGGGACATGAGGTGTCTGCTGGGGACAGGACAGGGTGACAGGGACCAGGGTGAGGTACCCACTGGGGACTGGGATGAGGTACCTGCTGGGGATGGGGACAAGGTGGTGGAGACAGGGACAAAGCGCCTAATGGGGACAAGGATGGGGTGGTGGGACCAGGATGAGGTACCTGTTGGGGACAGGACAACAGTAACTGGGATGAGATACCTGCTGGGGATGGGGACAAGGTGATGGGGACTGGGATGAGGTGATGGGGATGGGGACAGGGTGATGGAGACTGGGACGAGGTACCAGATGTGGACTGGGATGCAGTGATGGGGACAAGATGATGGGGACTGGGACAAAGCACCTGATGGGGACAGGGATGGGGACCAGGATGAGGTAGCTTCTGGGGACGTGGAGATGGGGACCAGGATGAGGTACCTGCTGGGGACAGGACAACGGTAACTGGGACGAGGAACCTGCTGGGGATGGGAACAAGGTGGTGGGGACTGGGATGGGGTGATGGGGACAAGGACAAGGTGATGGAGACTGGGACAAAGCACCTGATGGGGACAGGGATGCAGCAAAGGGACCTGAGGTACCTACTGGGGACAGGAAAATGGTAACTGGGATGAGGTACCTGCTGGGGATGGGGTGACGGGGACCATGACGAGGAACCTTCTGGGGTGATGGGGACCAGGACAAGATACCTGCTGGGGACAGAGCAGGATGAGGTACCTGGTGGGGGCGTGGGTGATGGGAACCACAACACGGAACCTGCTGGAAGGTCCATGGTAACGGAGAGAATCCCCCGCCCCAAGTTTTGTACCCACCACCTTCCCCCTCCCCAAAGCACACTGGGGTCCCACCGGACTCACCCCAAACTGGTGCCGGCTCCCACGGGCGGATGAAAAGCTCCCTGTCCCAGCGGCGTCCGAAGGCTCATTCCCGATCGGTCACGCTCCCGGGCGCAGCTGCACAAACCCCCTCGGGGAGCGCGGGATGCGCCGGGGGCTTTGTTCGGAGCGGCTTCGCTTCCCGGGGAAGCGTGACAAGGCGATGGGATTACGGGGCAGGAGAATTAAATAGGAAAAAAAAAAAAAAAGAGAAGAAAATTAAAAATGAGCCTCGCTGCGAAACACGGCGGCGTGGAGGAACAAAGGAGAGGGAAGGGGCACGGGGTCCCCAAGGAGGGATGGTGGCTTTTGGGGGTTTCCCCCACACGACAATGTTTGCTCCTAAATCTCAGCAGTGAGAGGGAAAGCAAAAGTTGCAAGAAAGCTGAGGAAAAAGCTTTGCATGGAGGAAAAATATTGTGAGGAGGAAAAGCTTGCAAGGAGGAAAATCCCGCAGGAGGAAAAACTTGCATGGAAGGAAAAACCTTGAAGGAGGAAAAACCTTGCAAGGAGGAAAACCCTGAAGGAAGAAAAACTTGCAAGGAAGGAAAATCTTGCAAGGAGGAAAAACCCTGAGAGGAGAACTTTGCAAGGAAGAAAATCCTTGCATGGGGGAAAAGCCTTGAAGGAGGAAAACCTTGCAAGGAAGGAAACTGCAAGGAGGAAAAACATTGCAAGGAAGGAAACTTTGTAAAGAAGGAAAATCTTGCAAGGAGGATAAACTGTGCAAGGAGGAAAAACGTTGCAAGGAAGGAAACCTTGCAAAGAAGGAAAATCTTGCAAGGGGCAAAATGTCCCAAGTAGGAAACCTTGCGAGGAAGGAAACATTGCAAGGAGGAAAACCTGCCATCACAAAGACAAACCCCAGGAGAAGGCAGAAGCCTGGCAAGGCCAGGCCTGGTCAAACCCCCAGTGAGGTTTAGCTAGGCCGAGGTTAATGGGGTCAGCGCGCGGCTAAAGGGCGAAGCTTGTCCAGGCGCCCGCTCCCTAATGAGCATCTCATTTGAATCTATGCAAAATAGCGGGGAGCATGGGGACATGCTAATTAAAGTCGTTGTTGCTCTCTAATTAAGCAGCAATTCCCCACCCCGAGAGGGTTTTCTCATGCAAATTTGGAGGGGAAAAAAAAACAACAAAAACAATCCGAAAATTGTACAGGGTGGAAACGCGATTTGGCAGCATCCCTGCTCTGCAAAGAACCGTCGTTATAGTCTTGATTTTGATTATTTTTACCCCAAAATACAGGCTTGGCCAGCTCGCGTGTCCACTGAGAGGGATGCTGGAGCTGGGCAGCCGCCGCAAATCAAGATACTTAACACGCCAGCTGACCAAACCCCTTCCCTTTCAGTTTCGGGGCGTTTTCTTTGGATTAAAAGGGTTTTTTAATCCGCTGAGGACTTTCCTAGTCTTAATTTTCTTTATTTTTTCAGCTTTGACACTTGTGGAAACCGTGACGTCCCTCAGGAAACCTCCTGGGGGTAAAATCAGGGCTGGCAAACACTGGAGAGCGCAGGCCCTTGGTCTCACAGGTTTGCCCAAAAAGCAAGAAAATCAGTTCCAAGGGTGTTCTTTTTCCTTTAACAAATAAAAAAAAAGCCTAATTCTCTTTTATTTTTAAGCATATCCATGTTTCTTTCTGGCCCACTCCACGTGCTGTTGAAACTTTTCCACGCAAACCCCTCCTCAGGATAAATCTCTTTCCCGCTCAGCCACCACACGCGTGAATTCAACCGAAATGTTGCGATTTTAAGGAAAAAAACAACGTGTTTCGGGTGTATTTCGGGCCTTTCGGAAGGCTTTGGGTGCAGGACGCCCCGCTTCGCCGCTTTTAATCCCTCAGATTAGGGTTAATTTGGCAGAATGTTAATATTAAATTACGCTGCGAGCGACCGGGGGTGAAGCTTCCCCGACGCTTCTCGCGATCTGGCTGCGGCTGGACGCCATCCAACCCCTAAAAAAACCACCAAATAATTGTTTGTTTGTTTGTTTGTTTTTTAATTTTTTGGGGTGGTTTTCAAGGGGTTTCTGCCGGGGGGGGGTTATGTAGTGAACGGTCCCTCTCGCAGTGTGGGACAAACCGCCTCCCCCCCCCCGCGTTTCCAAGCGATCGTGCGAGGGCGGGAGCGCCGGTGTGAGGTGAAATAAAGCCGGGTTGGAGGAGCCCGCCGGCTCGTTCTCCCCTCGGCCGGCGCTTGGTACGTTCCGCGGGGCGGGGCGCTGAGGGGAGGGAGGCGGAGAGGAGGAGCCACCGCCTCCTCCTCCTCATACACGGGGCGCCGGTGGGAAAGCGGCTGAGAGACGCGGAGAGATAAGCGGGGCGGCGTTGGATGGAGGCTCCGGTCCGCCGGCTCGCCCTGGAATGTCCTGGGGAGCCGCCGCCGAGCGGGAGCGGGGAAGAGGAGGAGGAGGAGGCGGGGGAGGCGGCTGGTGCTGCCGTGAGGTAAAAAAGGGCGCCCGGTTTCCCGCCGTCGCTGTGAGGGGGCACGCGCGCGGCGAGGGCGGGACGGGGCTGAGGTGACGGGAACGGGGTGGGGGGGACGGACACACCGACATGGCCGCAGGTGGCGGCGGCTCCTCGGCTCCTGTCAGCCGGTCCCCGCCGCTGCCAACGCGGCTCCGTGAGGCGGCGGAACCCGGAGCCGGCACCTGAGGGGCCCGGTGTGTGTTTCCCCTCGAAATCAATGAGTGTCCCCCGCAAAAATCGGATGTATCCCGCACAAAATCAATGTGCGGCTTGTGGAAGCGCAGGCGCTGCGTTTATTCAAACCATCTGACTTTATTATTGCTATTTATTCCATACCCCCCCCCCCGCCCCGCGCCGCCACTCAGTCTCAAACCGTGTTTAGAGAGCGATTTGAGTTGGAGGGGAAAAAAAAAAAAAAAAAAATTAAAAAAATTACCTCAGAGCGCAATTTCGCTGCCTCCGGTCTGGGATTGATTTACAGTCTCATTTCGCAGTGAAAGTTGCTCTGGCTCTCGCTCTATTTTGTCATTAAGAGGCTGCTCTGCTCGCAGGCGACACGTCTGCCCTCTTAAGCGTCTTAAAATTGCTTGTTTTTCATCATTTTATCTGCGATTAAAGCGGTTCGAAGCCTTAAATTGAGAGCTGGTGTGTGGTGCCCGAGGACTCTGGCTGTAAAACATCCTGACACCTTAACTCGGATTATTTTTCTCTTTTTTATTGCATTAAGGTGCCTTCAGCCCCCAATTCTCAAATTTGCGATTGCTTTGGCTTGCTTTGTCTCTTTGCCAGAAAAAAAAAAATCTATATAATAATTACACAGTCGCTGACTTTTAATGAAAGAATTTTCCAGTCGACTGTCGCGTGTTTTCAATCTTGGTGTTTTTTAAACCCAAAGGCAAATGTTTTTCAGGCGTTAACACACAACTTGCAACTGCTGGGCAGAAAACAGGCGACGTTTATTTTGCCCCCCGCCTCGTCGCTTTTTTTTTTTAAAAAGGATTGGCGAATGGGTCAATGTGATGGCTTCATGTAGGTTTTTTTTTAATTTTTAATCTTTTTTTGCTGCTGTTTTTTATTTTCCCAAATGATTTGCTGTGTCTCTGCGCTGGGAGGTTTCTGAGCAGGCTGTAAAACTGTCAGCCCTGAAGGGCTGTTTACTCAGCGACTTGTGTCCTTCACACATGCACCAGAAATACAATTTATTTACCCAAACGCTGCCGTTGCCACCGGTCATGGCAGCGCCTAAACTTGGATTTTCTGGGTGGTTTTTTTTCCACGTCCTTCGCGGCGTTTGCTTTGAACAAAGCAGGTAATCCCGTTTGCTTCGCCGCTCGTCTCCCACAGCTCTGCTGTTTTGACACTTGCGATTTATGGGATGTCCGACTCGCCCGGGGCTTTTTTAAGGAGGAAAAAAAGCGCTTTTGGGATAGTGGTTGTTGAGTCCTCAGTGTCGCGATATCCCAAAAATTCTCGTGTTGAATAACGGTGAACTTTTCACTTTTAACTTTTTGTTAAACTTGATGTTATGTGCTCTAACACTTTTATTCCACCAAGCTAAACCTAAGCTTATGTGACTCAAGTACATCTAAACCAAACCCCAATTATTCTTATAAAGCAGTTATAAGCCTTGTTGTGTGGGGAGGGCTTGATAAGGAAGTGCTGCTTTGTTCAAAAGAAATAAACATTTTTTTTTCCTGTAAATCCCTTCTCCGAAAGGCTCCGTGTCCATCCCAGAAAAATCCACAGGCTCGTGAAGCAACCATAGAAACTTGTTGCTCAAACATATTTGGTTACTTAAAGGTAGAGTCACAAATAGAAATATTGAGATAGGATCCACTGTGTTACCTGCTTGGTAAAAGGTGTTTCGTTGTTTGTTTGTGGTTATTTTCCATCCTTTTGCGAACGCTGGGGTTTGGTGGGGCGCCAGGTCTACCTGGTGCTCTTTATTTGCCTCCCAGCCCTTTGGGTGCTGGCAAAGCCAGCGTTTAGGCCGGGCCTACTGCATGCTCCCTCTGCTGGCTTGCTGAGCTCCACTAGTCCTAAACTTGGCCATTCTCACCCCAAAAACCACATCAGGAGCGTCCTGACTCTGCTACAGGGGCAAATCCCCCCGGCGCTTCCATTATCTCAAGCTGCGCCTTAAGCCGAGCCTATAAAGCCAGGCTCGTGCTTACTTTGGCTCCAGGCGCGAGGCAGCTGCGCTCGGGCTTCAGGTGATGTCACCCGAGGATTTTTTTTTTTAACTGTCAAGAGCTTAAAAAAAATAACACTGGCTCGTTTCAAAACCGCTTCTGCAGGTGTGGAAACTGTGAGCGCGCGGCTGGGCCGGTGTTCGGCGTCTCGTAAATCCTGAGCGGACCGGGATTAAATCACGTTGGGAATAAAGCGTCACAAGCCGATACCTCGACGTGAGCATTTGTACGTGCACATATATCATCTGTCTGCTGCAAAATGAGCATTATGAGAAGGGTTTATATAGGTAGCGTGAGCTATTTCTAATTCTGTACACGAAAAGGCGTCAAACTTCATCTTGATTTCCCATTCCTTGCGCTGAACCCGCTCTTCACGCCATCTCTAAGAGCCTCTCTCTGGAAAGTCTACTCTGCATCTTCGTTTTTCCATCCTGGGAATCTCGAGGGGGGTTTAATGCGACGCTCTGCTCCGCGTCGGCACAAAATGACATAAAAATGTGAATTTGCTGATGAACTCGGTTCTAATGAGGCCTCGAGCTTCACCCACGAACCTGTTGAGATCTGGAATTCCAGATAATGTTTTATCCGGAACTGCTTTAATCGGCGTAAAAACCTGCCTGACGTCTTTTGTTCGGCGGCGTCTAATTTGTCGGAATTAATTGATATTGTAAACTTGACCTTGATGTGTAGAGTCAGGTTTTTGTGTAGCGAGCGAGTCCTGCCACCTTCCCCCTTGTTTTTCAATGTGTTTTCTGGTTTTGCAGTGGGCCCAGGAGCTTTGAGCTGTTTCCTGCACCTGGGCTGAGATCGAGCAAAAATTCTGCCTTATGAAGCTTAAAAACTTGTTGAAGATGTTAAATCTTGTATCAAGTGGAATCGCTCAATTTCCCTCTTTTTAATTTTTTTTCCAGCTTGTCTTGTAGTCCCAACTCTTAAAGCTGGTACATGGGGACCAAACTGCTCTCCAAACACTTTGTTTTTTTGCTATTTTGAGCTGGTTTGTTAACAGATGAGCTGGTCTTAGGCCTGGCTTAATGCTCCCTGAGCAAGCCCTGGTGTTGAGTATCCTCTTCTCCCCCATCCTTCCCTCTGGGATCCTGTTTATCCTCAGTGAATTCAGAAAAAAACCCTCTTTGCTCTGTTAATTTAGCTAATGAGAGACCTCCAGCTACCCAAGAATTGTTAGAAAAGTTTTCTCTGGGTGTATAGATATGTATATTTTCATTTTTCTGAGTGTTCTTCCAGTAACTTCCTTGCTAGATGCCTCAGAACGACGTCCAGCGCTGCGGCAGAGTTTTCCACTTAAATTTCCCCACCCCGCTTCTCCCTTTCCGCTGTGGCCGCCGATTTTCCAGTGACACTTCAGGCTAAACCGCGTGTCCAGCCTACCCGGGCCCAGCCTTGCACATCCAGCCCACCTGCCTTTCTCATTAAGCCCCGGCTTGTTCTTTCTCTGCGAGAAATACCTCCCGTCTTTCAACAGGAGGGAAAATAATCATCGCAAGGTGGGTTGTTTTCCCATTTCCCATCCCCACGCCGTGTCTCGGAGCTCCTCTACCCAGGTGGGACTCTGTTGTTTTTTTTTTTTTAATTCCTTTTATTTTTTCTCTCCAATTCCCCGGCTCCTTGGGCGCAGTTTCACGTTACAGCTCCCAGGACTCGCCGCCACAGGAGGCAGCAGGTACGTTCCTGCCTCTTCCCTACTAACTAACCCTTCAAAAAAACAAAAAAAAACGCCCCAAACTTTTCCTGGATTTCGCCCCGCGGTTCCACAGTTGCTAAATCTTCCGCGCCGATGACTGGAGAGGCCTCTGGGGTGTGTGTGGAAGGAGGGGAACAACCCTTTTTGGCAGCAGCCAGTTTTTAAATTGGCTTCACTGTCTCATAAAACCACGCTCTGGATGCTGAGCCTTGCGAGTTGGTATCTTGCCGATTAAACTCACTAAAACGGCAGGGTGGGGGGAGGAATAAAATAATAATCCCCTGAAACTGAACAAAAAGGGGGAGCTGAGCATAGCGGGGGAAGGAGACGGTCCCTTTTGGCAGTGCCGGCTTTAGGCTTGGCTTAAGTGTAAGGTGAAACCGCGCCCTTGGCCTCACCTGGCTGATCCCGCCTTTGATTTATCCCCTGGCTTTCGCTGTCGAGTTTTCCCCGCAGACTTGGACCTGTCGTATCCACTAATGAATCAAGTGGTTGAGCCTTATTTGTTTAATTCCAAGACAAGTTGAAGATTTCCTACCTTGCAGCCTTACAAAGCCGGTCTACCTCGCAGACCTGGCTTTTCCTTGCAGAGAAAAGAAAAAAGGAGAAAGGCGAAGGGGCTGGTTTACATTTTGGGGACGTTTTGTCGTATTTTGGGGATGTTCCGTCGTGCGTTTTGTCGTGTTTTTTGCAGGCGCCTCGTGTGCAAGCGACAGCCTGTTCTGGCTGGAAATGCTCTTCGTACTGGGGAGTTTTTCCTTTCCTGGTCCTCACCAAGTAAAACAAACCATTTATCTGGATAAAAGGCCTCGCTCTAAATAATCCTCAAAGAAATGATGGGTTTTTTTGCATGCCGGTTCACGAGGTAACCCCCAGGTGACCCTTCTCATGACGACAAGTCCCATCTGGGCAACCGCGGCAAATAAAGGACAATTAACATGGCCCCTTCCGCAGCAAACCAAGTTAAAACCCTCTACATGATCCAAGCAAATTTGCTGTAATCAGATTGTATTTTTTCAGTTTTTATTCCCTTTTTTTTTTCTTCTTGTTTGTTTGGCTCGGCCCAAATAAGGGTATGAGCAAGGCCGGCAATTTTTCAAGGAGGGACCTACAGACAGTGCGTGACTTGTTGCCTTTATCTCCGCGATCAGGAGATTCCTTTGCGGTGATGGATTAACCCGCTCTCGAGCGAATAATATAACCGAGGACAAGTAGGAGCCGGTGCCCCAAACAGATGATTTGTTTAATACGCCGATGTTTCTCCTCCCCGCCTGTCGCTGAAAAGCTTCTTTCTTCACCGTTTCATTGAGTTTGCTGAAATCTGCGGGCTCTCCGGCCCCCCCTGGAATGAAGGGGAGATTAAACGGCAGCTCTGCCAAGGCTCAGCTTGGAGACAAGGTGCCTGGGATGTGACATCACCCGTCTGGGCCATGACGTCACCCATGTGCTCATCCATCTTACCCCGGGTCGAAGTGTTGATTCTGGCACCTCCTCGGATCTCTTGGTGCCCCGACATTGAAGAAAAATATTATTTGAAGGAGCTGGAAAACTGCGATTTGGGGGATTGAGCTCGTTGGGGACAAGGAGGTGGCAACGGATGGCGTCAAAGTGGAAATACGAAGGTGGCATTTGGAGCTTGGTGACTTTTGGAGTTGGTTGGGGTCGTTCTGGAGCTGCACACCTGAGATCTTCTCCTGGTGACACACACAGAGTCCTCGTTATCGCACGTGCGAGGCTGGGAAGGGAGTTGCGCAACTTTAGGAGTGGAATTTGTGCGGCTGAATCTGTTCTCATCCCTGCGGATTTATCAGGATAAGTGCATCTCATCGCTTTGACGTCCGTGGTCACGTCACGGGTGGGTCCTGTTGGTTCAACGAGGCTGCGGTATGCTATTGTTACAGGTCTCAGAGTGCGTTTTCCCTCTGCTCAGGACCCCAAAGTCCCCAGTTTTACTGGCAAAATGTTACCGTTTTCAGCCATATTCTGGAGAATTTCTACTATATTCCATTAAAACAGCATTTCCCCATTTGCCAAATGGGTTTCGCTGGTCTTGGCCGTGTGTAATTTCTGGGAGCCGAAGGCTTTTGCTGCGTAATGTTCCAACTCAATGCAGATTAAATGTCTTGTGGAGTCAAACCAAACAATAACATGTGGTTTTCCTTTTTTTTTTACCCTCCTTTTTATGCCCGTGTGTGCAGACGCTCAAACCTAGGCCTGGATTTTCCAAAAGCTTTGTTACTTCTGAGCAGCTATTTCATGTTCGCAGTAGCTTCAGGAAATCTTTTTGTTCCTCAGGAGCCTTTTCAAAAGGTGCGTTTTGCTGTTTCGCTCGGATATGTGTTGCCTAAATATTTGCAGTGACAGCGGATCCCAGATTTGAGTCTCCTCTCATAAAAATGCGCGTTGAAGAGGAAAACCCCGAGGGTTTTTTGGAACAGAAGATGTTTTCTGTTCCTGCCACTAATCCCTGTTGCAGAATGAAAGAGGAATGTACACTTGGAATCTTTGTCGGGGTGTAGAAGGAAGCTGGCAACGGATGGAATCAAAAGCGTCGTTATCAAAACTCTCAAAATATGTTGAATTTCGGGCTTAATGATGTCACTTTAAATGCAGCTATTCGCGCCGGGGTGTTTTTTTCGCGGCGCAGATCGCGCTTTCAGATCCGGCTAATTAGCGCATTGTGTGTAACCGCCGCGTGGAAAAGTGTGTGTGTGTGTGTTCCCATTTTTTTCTGCAACACCTCTTACAGGTTACAGTAAAACACAACGAAGCGACACCAGATCCTCCCCAGATACCTTGATCTGCCTTCTCGCTACGGCACGAGACCGAAAATTCCCTTATTCTTGTTGGTTGGAACATGAGAACTGCGAGTAACCCTCACCCTTCCGACCTTTATTCCTCGGCTGCGGGTTGAGGACGTCAAAGAAGCTCAAGTCCCGCTCCGAGCCAAAGGTGCGAAGCTGTTTATTTTCACTCTGGAAATGTATATATTGCTGGCAATGTATATATTGCAGGAGGCAGATGCTCGACCAAGGCGTTCCCGACTTATCTGGCGTCTGGCAAGTGTATGAGCAGCGTCCCTTCGAATCCCCCAAATATTAAAAAGTCCAGGCACCTTTCAGGCTGAGATTTGCTTTAAAAAAAAAAAACAACACAGAGAAGCCAACAAAAAAGGCAGCACTGATGTTCTTTGCCAAGTTTAAACCAAGAGTGATGCTGCGGTGCTGCTTCATCTTGTTTTTCTTGCTATCTGCTGGATCCGAACCGGCTGCCGGGACCGATTCCATCCCACGTTATCATCGTGGGGCCCCCGCATGTTGCTGAGCTCAGCGCTAAAGTCTCGTGGTGCAGCCATGAAGAGTCTGGAACCTTCTCCCTGCCTTTTATTTTATTCTTTTGGGGGATGCCGGCTCCTGGAATCTCCGGCTGGAATTCAGCAAAGTGGGATGAGTCTGTGCGAGTGAAAACAGGCGGCTGAACCCGCCGGAAAACTCTCCCCGTGATGAAACTTTAACGACTTTCCTATCGGTCGCTCGTGTTCGGGCTGGTCCTACTGGGAAGAGCTGACGCACAGGAGGAGATCGAGGGCTCTAACTCACCAGCTGCGGCCGTTTGACGTTCCCGTCCCCAAATACCACCCGGGCCGGGGTCCCGGCCTCGACTCGGGAGCCGTGGAGCAGCCGAACCCTCAGGCTGTGGTTTTGTGATCGTTGAGCGACGCTTGATTGATGTTCTTTGGCACGAGGAAGGAAATAAGTTATAGAATCATAGGATCATTTCGGTTGGATGAGACCTTCAAGATCGTCAAGTTATTCCAACCCAAACCCCTCCTCTCCTTCCCTGTGTTCTGTTCCTCCTCGTGTGGGAGCAAACCTGCCCCGACCAACGTAATTTTCTTATTTTTTTTCCATCTAGCTGCTGGGTTGCGACCGCTTTTGTCTGAGCCTGAGGCTAATGGGATTATTTTGCTGCGGAATATCGTTGTGTTGGGATTCCATCCCTCTAGGTTCAGCTCGGAAACGTTAGTTTTGCTGGAGAATCCCGACATCAACTTGGAAACCAGTTTTTGGGGGAGGAGAGCAGTAAGGATGAATCGTTCAAATCTTGTTTTAATCAGGACGGGGCTCTTTTCTGCTTTCTCCCTCAGCTGTTTGCTTTTTAAATAAGGAGAGTGGGGATCAGCAGCGTCAAAAGCAGCGATTTCAAGCTGGTGCTTTCATGGGGGAAACCGAGTCAAAACTTGTGCGCGATTCCAGCTAACGACGGCGACTTAATGACCGTGTCCTGCGGCCACGAGTTCGCGGGCTCCTAATTGCCGATGACGTCAGGCGGCGGTGGACGGGGCTGCTATAAATTCTGGCTGCAGGTGCGGATTTAATAGTCATGCAGAGCGTGGATCTCGGCAAGTTGCAACAGAGCGAGTTGGACTCGGGGTAAGGCAGCTAAAAAAAGAAAACAAACCCCATTTTCCTGCTTTTTTTCCAGCTCGTTGCTGGAGGCTACCAAGGGTCTGACAGGTTTTGCTGATGCCCAGAGTGAGCCTGCGCTTCTAATCCTTATTTGTTTTTCTTTTTAATCGAGCTTGATTCCACTCATAGAAATTATAAACGCGGGCGATCATCCTTGCCGTGCAAAATGCAAATTTTTCGGAGGGGTGATGACACAACTTGTAGCTCGGGTAATTAGGATGGCACGTCATGTTTTGTATGCGTATATTGAATTTTTTTCCATTTTTGCCGGCCTTCTTGCAGTCCGGAGCTTATTAACGGAGCTTTGTAAGTCAATCTAAGGCCTTGCACTGTTCAAGACCGAAGTTTTCGTGGATGAAATTGCTCCCTGGCCCAGGTGAACGCTTTAAACCTCTTTTTTTTGTTGTTCTTTGGCTGAGTTTGCAGCTGGATCTGCCAGGTCTGACTCAGGCGGCAGCTGCACGATCGTTGCTGCAGATAGGAGGGAACAAGCCAGGTCCTGACCCAAGGTGTTGCCACTGTTAAATTGCCTTAAACTGGTGCTGAAACCTCAATTTTGGTAAAAATCACTCAGTCAAAAAACCCTGTATTTAGGCATTTCAGTGTAACCTCAGCCCTGTGGAGCTGTATATTAGCTTAACGCTCTGTTCTTTTTCTTCTTTTGCTTCTTTTTCTTCCCCCGAGGCGAGAAGAGGCAGAAACCATCCCCACTTCATTAGCGTGCTGGCGGGGGGGACTGTCTCAGCTATTTTTTCCCTGAAGTTAATAATAAAATTAACCTAATTGGCAGGCCTGCTTGTGGCTAAGAAAGCGTGGCTTCTGCAATAATTTATTTGATTTTTTTTTTTTTTTTTTTTTTTTTTTTTTTTTTTTTTTTTTTTTTTTTTTTTTTTTTTTTTTTTTTTTTTTTTTTTTTTTTTTTTTTTTTTTT
>VWYH01005577.1:54220-75296 GCA_013399365.1 Pampusana beccarii | reverse complement strand
TATCAAGCTTATTGGCTGGTCTGTTTTTTTTTAAGTAAGCTTTTTTTCTAAAATAATTTATTTTATTTTTTTTTTTTTTTTTTTTTTTTTTCCTCCTTGTTGTAATGGAAATCTCCTCAACCATCGATTAAAATACTGGTGACTTGACTGAATTTTTGGCTGCGTTCTGCAACGGCTCAGCACACAAACCGTTAACTTTTTCGTCACTCCGCTCCCAAATTTCATTTCGGCAGCCGATGCCAAAGCCTGCGCTCTTCTATCAAGACCATATGTCCGCCAAGAGCGAGGCTTGAAACTCAAGGTGTTTCTGAAATACTGGAGCGCAAATTAAGTATCTGAGTGATCTTAACTGTCTTCTTAAAAATATATATATATATATATATATAAAAAAAAATCTCTCCATTAATCCCCCAAGTTCTACGTGGGGCTTGATAAAGTTCAACTTTGATCTGAGTCCAACAGTTGATACTGACCCTGAGACTTTCCAGGCCTGGAAGCAAAATCCGAAGAACAACTCGGCAAAAAAATCTCCAGGTCGTGTTTTTAGGCCAATACTTTTATATTTCTTTTTTTTCTTTGACGCTGGGTCTATGCCAGAGTTTAAGTAAATTCCTGCTGTTGTTGATGATAATCGCTAATATAATATATTTTCAGCCCCCCAAATTGCTTTCAGGCTTCGGCGCCGATTCGCAGCGTGGGTTTAAATCGTGTGAAGCTTCACACGAGGAGCACGTTGCCTGAAAAATATTTTAAAATCCCCATTTAATCATTAAGTGGGAACAACAGGCGGGTTTTGGGATCGCGCCGCTCCATTTGGCCGCTGGACGTTCCCGACATTCAAGGCAAGGGCTGGAGGAGTTTGCGCAACCGCGATTTCTCCCCTTTGGGTTGTTCCGATAAGGATCTCGAGGGTTCATTTGCTTAAAATGTCATAAATAAATATGAACGTAACATCAAAGGGCCCTTTTCCTCGTAACTTTTAAATGGGGCTTGTTGCCGCAGACGCCTTGGAGTTCGTTTCATCACGTTTTATATCTTGGTTTACAGGGTCACTGTCAGCAATTATTTACTTTTTGGTGGGGTTTTCCCTTTCAGATTGTTTTAGGATCAAGAAAACACGGGGCTGGCAGGACCATGAGGCCAAATTTGGTGCGTTTTCTGCTTTGAAACACGTCATTTTATTGCTCGCGCTCACAAAATCCCGTCGGTGATGCCATAACTCCAACACAAACGCCTAATTATGGTATATTTAAAAAATAAAAAGCCCGGCTCCTTATCTCCATCGCTCGCCTTCCTGGAATTTAATTTAACCGCAGCCCCAGAGGTGACGAGTAAAATGGGAGCGCTTGACTTTTATTTTTTACTTTTCATTTTTTTTTTTAACGTAAGCGACATAATTAGGACCATGTTGATCCTGATTGCAGCTGCCTCTTGCCTTTTTTTATTTTAATTTTTTTTTTTCCAATTTTTTGGCTATTTTTCGGCAGCTCCTGACCCCGCCGTCCCGCTGACCCTTCCCGGGGCGGCTCGCGCTGCCCTTCGCTTTGTGCCGCGCTCCCAACGCCTCATGTGGAGTTGATTATTTCCTCGCTCGTCTGGCCTTTTCGGTGCCACGGCTCCCGAGTCACTTCCATTTTCTTTCCCCCCCCCGCCCCAGTCTTCTCCTCTTTTTCTTTTTTTTGCCTTAGCGCTGACCGCGGTGAAAGGAAATGCTTTTGCTGGCGACAGGATCGGTTTGCACGCTCGGCTGCCTCGATTGAGAGCCTTGAAAAAAAAAAAAAAAAGAAAAAGATGGGAGGGGGGGAGGGACGCCGGAGGTGCCACGCTCGCTTTTTAAAGCCCCGTGTTAATTGAGCGCTCGTTAAGCATTGGGAAAAATGACATTTCAACGCGGCTCGCTTGGTTTTTCAACCTGCGAGGTGGGGGTTTCGAAGCTGTGTCTTGGCGAGGGGGATGGCGCGACGCGTGGGCACCGGGGGATGCGAATAAACCTGGGTCAGACCCAGGGGGGTTCCAAAGAGCGAAACCGAGTCCATCTACCAGCTGTTCCGCTCATTTTGCCGGACCCCGGGAGGACGGGGTTGATCAAAGGCCCCGCCGGTCACCGAGGAGCCGGCGCGCAGGAATGTCTGAGCGCTCGCTCTCGGAATGCCCTTCAATACCTTCCTTTTATATATATGTATTTTTTTTAAGGTGCCTCGGTGTGAGATTTAATGATCTAACTCATCTTACTCGCTCTGAAGCTGTGGCCTTTTGCTTAATTTTAGGGGGTTTGTTTGCTCTGAATTTCTGCGCTTTGTGAATCCACGATTTTTGTTTTAGCCGCGGAAACGATCTCAGGGAGCAAATTAAAATGAAATTGGGATGAGAGGGAATGTTCAGATTGGAAATCGGGACAAAAAATTCCCAGAAAGGGGGTGGAGAACAGGCTGCCCAGGGCAGTGGTGAAGCCACCGGCCCAGGAGGGGTTTAAAAGTCGCTCTTAAGGCTGTGGTTTAGTCCCAGGTTTAGGTTACGGTTAGACTCAATGATCTTGAGCATCACCTCCAACCGAGTTATTCCATGAGGTGGCAGGAAGATGATTCAGGGAGCTGAAAAAAAAAAACATCAGAAAAGGGGAAAAGTGTATGAGATAATGTTCTTTTTATGTGTCCATGAGCAACTTCAGGTTGAGCGTTGGAGGAAAATAATTGGACCTGAGATAAAAATGTCTTGGTGGAAGCAAGAAAAATATGAATATTTGCCATGGGGAGATCGCTGGGAAGGGTTTGATCCACATCCGTCTCAATTCAACCTCGGATATTATTCTTATTTATCCGAATAATTCCTGGTTTATTTTACAAGGCCCCTGTGAGTGTCCAAATGGGATTTTGGGGTTATTGAGATGACGGCAAAGGGGAAGAGTCAGGTTTTCCCATCCCTAAAGTCTTTTAACACCCGCTTATGTGTTAATATAATATTAGAGATGAGGTTTTTCTGCTGGGTTTTTGAAGACCACAAACCTCTGAGCTGTGGTTTCGCCCTCTGCACCGAGCAAGGGGCTTTTCAAGCAAAAAAAAAAAGAAAAAGCCAATATTTTGGGGTTTGTTTTACATCCACCAGCGAATTTCGGAAGCAGATGTCGGCGAAACTCCGGTTGGCGTTACCCACCGATGCTGCTCCAATTAAAGCGAATATTTGTCTTTGATTTTCCTGCAGTCTTTGCGGCTTCCCAGCTGATCTCACCACGAAAAACCCAACGTGGGGGTCAAACGAGGAGTCGCTGTTGACACTGGCGGCGAGAGAAAGAAAAACAGAGAGAAATCAGAGCCCGGATCAAGTCGATCCCTAAAGATAAAGTTTAGTTAAAGATAATGAGCCGGCCTCGTTTAAAAAATCCCAGCTGTGAAAGAAGCCGGTAGCTCCATGTGCCGGGGTTAAAGTTGACCGGGAATAGACGTTTCATTGCTTTTCGTAAATAAATAGTGAAGGTTCAGCCAAAAAAAGAGGGGAAGGAAAAAAAAAAGGCGCTGCTGCCCCCCGGCCCTCTTGAGCAAAGTGTTTGATGTTAACAAGTTCTCGGGGTGTTTACTCTGGTGGAGCGAAAATTCAAATAAACCCAAGCGCTTTCCGCCATCTGCCTCTTCCCAAACCCGCCCGGGATTCGCCGCCTCTTCCCGACAGCCGAAAGAAATTGGCCGGATCGCGGCAAAAACGGGAGCGAAACTCCGCGGAATTTCTGGCGACCGCCTCAAATTATCGTTAGAATCCCGCGGCGGCCAAACAAATCGCTCTATAAAGATCCTTTTATTATTATTGGAGTCTTTTCCCAGGGCTTGTTTTGCAAATATATATGTTTTTACAGCGAGAAAACGCTCTTATTGTTAAATAAACCACTTTGCTCCTTGGAAAGCAAATGGCTCTGCAAGCGCTCGATAAATAGAATTATTTCCTATTGTTGCACTTGTTTCTATAAAATTCCTACTTATTGTACGTATTTACACACACGGCTGATATATGAGATGTTGAAAATATATGTTGACTGTTATCAGCGGTGAAATGATGAGGCTGGGCTGATAAATGAAGTAACTGCGCTAAACGAACCTAAATCTTATTCATCATCATCATAATCTGCCAGGCAAATAGAAAATTAAAGCGAGCGGATATTTTTCTTTTGTGCAAAGCGGGTGTTTGATGGAGACTCTTAGAAATACAATTTCTGAGAGGGGTTTAGTGATTTAATTTGTATTTTGCTCGTTTCGTGCTATAGTTTGGTGGGTTTTTGGCACTGGAAGCGAGCGGGACGGTCAAGGAAAGACGTGCCCTCATGTAGATAAGAACACACAAAGATACCCCAGAAATGTATATAAGAAAACAGGGAATATAAATGCCGATAATATTAATATTAGGGATTATTTTTTGGTGGATTCGCCACCGTTTAGCTGTGAAACACCAAAAGGAACAAGCAGGTGACGTCTCGCTGGGCAGGTGCTGAGCGATTCTGAGCCGTGACGCGTAGATTAATTAAAACCTCGTCAAACGAGCAGCGCCTGGTGATAGACGGGCAAATACTGATGGTTTGCAAACAATATTATCTCCGACAGATAAGCTGTTTACTTTGGACTTTAATTCCTCCGCTTGGGAATGGGTCTAATTTATCAAGTTTGCCGCAGATGCGGAAAAAAAATGATATTAAAAATAGCACTTGGAAACATCGTTACATTCAACTCCCAACTCATTTTTACAGATGGTTTCTATATCGCGAAGAACATCGGCTGTTTCCTGGCCGCCCTCTTTTTTTATTTTAAACCCCGACCACTTTGTTGTGAGCGAGTTTGAAGACTTAACCTCTGGCTTAATCTGTTTGTTTTGCAGTTGTTTCGGTGCCTCGGCTTAATCCGGAGCTCGGCGCTCGCTGCGTCTTTAGTCCGGCGCTATGAAGCCGCGGCCCGGCCGCTTCCAGGCCCTGCTCTTCGCCGCCGCCGCCGCGCTCGTCGCTGCCAATGCTCCAGGTAAGGCCGGATTGACACAAATCCCTCAAATTCTGGAGGTCGAGCCCAGATTTTGCGCCAGCAACAATTTGGAGCCTTTAATTCATCCATAATTTGCTTTTAAGGCAGCGCAGAGCGGTAAGACTCAGTTTTAAGCTCAACGCACGACGTTACTTCGCAAAAGAACGTGGAAGACGCTCCGTTCATCCTTCGGAATCTCTGATTTTGCCGCGTCCCGTGTTCCCGCGAGGGTTCGAAATTTGCGGGGGGGGGATAAAATCGCATCTTTGAACCGTGACGGCCGCGCTCGGAACGGCCCCGGCGTCTCGAAAAGAAACCAGAGGGCTGGTTTTAATCGCCACATCTGCTCTGTGTCGTCAGCTTGTCTTAACGTAACCGCACCAAAAAAGCAGCTTTTACTGCTTTTAGCACTTCATAGCCTGGCGTTAGAAGCGAAAGGGGTAAATTTGATTTTTTTATTTTTTATTTCAAGCGGTCGGAGGAGATAAATTCCAGCTGCGGGGTCAGTGCTACCAATTCCGACTTCGTGTCGGTGTCACGGGCGAAGATGAAAGTGGCTTTTGGTGGCTGACGAGCTAAAAACATTTTAGTTTTTTTCCCTCATATCCCTGGAAATTCAAACCAAACCAATGGGAAAAACAACTTTCTAATGAAAAGCTTGAAACGCACATGTGGTGTGAAACCCTTGGACAGTGTTTTTATGGGTTTAATTAATTTTTTTAAGCGAAGCCACACTTTAATTTCCAGTTTTATTTGCTGTTTATGCAGATAGTTCACGGTTGTGCGAAAAACGCGACGTTTCTCATCCGAAACTCATCTATTTAAGCACAGACCGACTTGAGAAGAAATACATGAACCGAGGGTTCCACCTACAAGAAAATTGTCTTATATTTGGATTTCACTTATTATGACCTTGACTTTCTGGAATTCCTCAGCTTATTTACAAACTAGAGATTATTTTCCCCTGCCTAATTTTAATTTAATTTTTTTTCTTCCCTATTTCTAAGCGAATAGGAGTTACTGGTGTGAACTCCTCGCTTCCTTCGTGCAAAATCATCAGCGAAGTATCACGTAGATGACAAATGGAAATAATTCCCAGCGTTTCGCTGGCCGGGACGGGCAAAAAATTCCCTCCCGACAAGAAGGAATTTTCATCTGGCGAATAAACGGAATCTCATAACCCAGTTTCGTGCAGCTGAACCTTTTATTTATTAGCGGCTTTTCCTGTTTCTGCTCATCTTAAAGATAACGGGCGCCCGATTCGTCGCTCTCACCCTGATAAAGTCCATGTATTTGGATTTAACAAGAACCTTTGCTGTTTATCCAGCTTTTTAAAAAAAAAATCCTGCTATTTTTTATTAATTCTGCAGACTTGGAGCCTGGGGATGTATCTCGCCCTTCCTACATATTGAATTTAATTGCCGCGGGTTCGCAGTCATGTCTCCAAGTTTTCCCCGGCGTTTGCAGGAATTTGTGGAGGAAAAGGCGACACCCGCTTGGGTATCACGAGCAAAATGGAGTTTAGAGACACTTTATTTTGAGCTGAATAGGGTTTTTTTTGTAGGAATATTTAACTTTCTGATGACAGTTTGTGAACAGCAGCGTTGGGAATCTTAATGAACTAGATTACGGTCAACAAGTCAAGGCGTCATTAAACTTATGATGCGAGTTAACGCAAAATGGTATTTATTAAGTGAATATATGTGGTTTTCTGTGTTTTTTTCCTTTCAGACCTGACCCCCCGCTTCATTTCAGAGCCGTTCTCCACCGTGGCGAAGCGCGGTGAGCCCGTGCAGCTTCGCTGCGCCGCCGAACCTGCCGCGGCCCGCCTGGGCTGGCTTTTCAACGGGGAGCGCGTGGCCGACGGAACCGTGGAGACCCGGGGGGGGTCCCTGACCATCCGCTCCCTCGGCCCCGGCACCACCGGCCGCTACCAGTGCGTGGCCAACACCAGCGCCGGCGCGATCCTCAGCGGCCCCGCCGTCGTTTCCATGGCCAGTAAGTTCATTTTTCACAGAATCCCAGCATGTCGGGTGTTGGAAGGGACCTCGAAAGCTCATCCATTCCCTCATCCAAGTTGTTGATGAATATATTGAGTAGTTCTAGTCCCAGTACCCACCCTTGAGGATGCCACTAGATTCAGGCCTCCAACTGGACTCTGCCCCATTGACCACAGCTCTCTGGCTTCTTTCCCTCAGCCGTTTCCCCGTCCACCTCATTACCCGATCGTCCCCCGTGCTGTGGGAGACTGTGTCAAATGCTTTACTGAAATCAAGATATTCGTTATATCCCTTACTCATTTATCCACCTCAAACGCTTTGCATCGTTTGTCTTCGACTCCTCGTTTCAAGGGTGTTTTTTCCTCAGCCGGTGTATGATAAATTACATGTTTTTACCAATCTTTTTTATTCCTGAGGCCTATCGGGTGATGCATCCTTGGCACAAATCCCCTGCAGAGCTTGTGCATCTCCATCCTTGGACATTATTCAAAATTCAACTGGACAAAACCACAAGTGATCCATTTTAGTGTCGGCAATAACCTCGTTTTGAGCCCAAAGTTGGGTTAGAGACCTCAAAAGTCCCTTCAAACCATTATAAATTAAACCATTATAGTAATATAGATCTATGTATTTATATAAATAATTATTTGGTGGGGACAATCTTCTGTCCTTTTAGGTGCAATTTCCCTTCTTCCCAGTTCTTCTAATCAGCCTTTTTGTCTGGAAATTATTTGATCTTCGAGGACTTTAGAAGAGAAAGGGCGACGTTTTCCCCACAGAAAAGGCACCGCGGTGCCAAGAATGGGAATACATTAATAACATTCCTCTGATATATTAGTAATTTTCCTCCGCGAGCACGTTTTGGCTGAATCGGGTCTTTGTCGAGCGGGATTTAAGTGATTTCTCACCGGCTCCTCCTCTATGGACCATGTCGAGAATCCCCCCGGGAGGAGAATTTCTTAAAAGCGACGAGAAGCGAGTGTTTTGGTAAATTATTGACCCATAGCAAGACCCTCTCCGGGTGGCTACCCTAGAAAAACTTCACCATTTAGAAGATACTTTAAACACCAAGAGCCGTTTTCACACCTTTTTCCTCCTTTTTGAGGTTTTTCGTAGCACCGGTAGCGCCGCTGTCCTCAGCAGAAAGACTATTTCACCGACATTTTAAACAGAAATCCTATTTATTATTAAACGAGCGGTTCAATAACTGTTCAATCCCCTCTCCCGAGGCTGTTCTGAACCTTTTACCGCTTGCAGGTCTGGCGGATTTTGCTCCGGCGGCGAAACCGGCGGTGGCGGCGGAGGAAGGCGGGACGGCGCTGATCGGCTGCGACGTGCCGGAAAGTCACCCCAAGGCGCAGGTTCGCTTCCAAATACGGGGAAAATGGCTCAAAAAATCAACAGGTGAGAAGTTTTACATCCCTGGTCAGTAGTATCAACAACCAACAAAAGCTTTTATCTAAACCCGCCTTCGCGAATCAAAATATTTTGCGTGACAGCGCCAATTCTTTGTGACCCCACGTTTGGAATACATGGATACACCTGACAAATTGTTCAAAACCAAAATTTGAAAAGTAAGCCATTTTTTGGAAGCTAAATATATTTTTCTTTTCTCCTTCCCCTCTTGTTTAGACAAGTACCTAATTCTTCCATCTGGAAACCTGCAGATTTTGAACGTGTCTTTAGAAGACGAAGGATCCTACAAATGCGCCGCGTACAACCCGGTGACGGGCGATCTCAGAACAGAACTCGCCGGACAAAAGCTCCTTGTCACACGTGAGTGTCCAAAATTAAAACGTTTCAAACTGAATAAATAACATCCCGAAGATTTTTTAGCCTGGGTGTGTCAGCAGAAATATCCGCTGGTCTCTATGTAAAATCTGTCCTGCGTTATTTGCACCTTTAATTCTTATTTCCCCTCGTTGCGGCTGCTTCGCGAATCCCGAGCGGACAGAGCAATTACCCCTGGAAAAAGGGATGCTGCAAATACTAAAAACTGATTTGGGGGCGGAATTTCAGGATCTTCTTTGATTCCACACGGGCCTTTGTTTTGTTCAGCTGTAGACATTGTTTATTGTCCATAACCTTGCAGGTGCTGTTTTGTCTGGATAAATCTGTTCTTCTCAACGAAGTGCAAAATAGGCCTTATCTTGCAATTTTGTAGTTGCGTTTGGTAAATACGAGCAGAACTTTACAGCTTAACATTTTAGCAAGTCCAGTTTACCAAGTTACATGAAGCAAAGAGTATATGAAAAATCACACAACCTTGTGTCTCTACATAATTCATTAGTGTGCACCTACTTAAGTTAAATGATTAATATTAAACTTAAATTGGGCTCGTCCACTGATAAAACCGTCGTTGTATAGCTGATTATTTAGCAGGGAGAGCTCAAACTGGGTTCATCCAGGTTCTCTATTTATAGAATAAAGTGGTTGACGTGCAGTTAAATTGTATAGGGTAGGAAAAGTCTGCACGAGGCTCCCCGAACCCACAAGTTACTGGGGTTCAGGCGCCATTCTGCTCTTTGTGGGTTTCCTGACANCGGTGACGGCCGCTGGCGCCTGCGCCACTCGCACCTCGTCACCGACAAACTGGAGGCGTCCGACGCCGGGAACTACTCCTGCGTGGTGGGAGACGGGGCCGGAGAAGCGAAATACGTCAATTATTCGCTCACCGTNTCGTTGTATAGCTGATTATTTAGCAGGGAGAGCTCAAAGTGGCTCATTCAGTCTGTCGTATTTATAGAATAAAGTGGTTGACGTGCAGTTAAATTGTATAGGGTAGGAAAAGTCTGCACGAGGCTCCCCGAACCCACAAGTTACTGGGGTTCAGGCGCCATTCTGCTCTTTGTGGGTTTCCTAACAGGAGCTCTTGGCTACAGCTCAGGCCTTTCCCTCCTCTGGAGCCTGAACCAAACTGCTGCTGGTTTGCCTCGCACTGGGAGACTCAAGTGATAATTTTAATCTATTTAATCTATTTAATGTATTTATTTCTTCATTAGGCGCCTCTCCCTCGCGCAGCTCACACATCNAAAAAAAAACATTTTAACGTCCAAAATTTTGCTTGTTCGCTTGCTGGTTTTGGCCTCTGGCTGCAAATAACCCGACGTTCTTTCTCAACCGAAGCGTATTAAAATAAGGAATAAAGACTGCAGCTTGTCGTCTCTCCCAAGTTAAAACCCATCGCTATTTATCTCTTCAAATCCTTCCTGAAATAATCAAACAGTAAAGGATAATAAACTCCGAGGGAAGAACCCATCTATTTATTTTTCTGCGGAGTGCCAAGTGTACATGGGATACAGTGTCGGTAATGTGCCAGACATCAGATATTTCTCTTTTGAGAGTGTATATAAGCAAAAAGCTGGCGAGGAGGAGTGGTATGTTTGGACGAGGACAAAAACCAAAAGCTAAATAAATATATTTGGCCTCTTTTGCGTGGCTGCAAGCTCCTAATCTCTCTTTTGTAGCAGATTTTCCTGTCCATTGAGGTTTTGGTTAGATTTTTGAAATGCGTACATTAAAGTAACTCAGAAAACAGGTTGTTGACATAATATACCTCTTGTTACGGGGGTTATATTTGAAAATACAGGTGTTTTATTTACAGTATTAACGTAATAAAAGGGAAAGACCCTTAAAATAAATGTGCGGAACAAAACAACTTTAAGCTGTGTAGGACTAGACGGACGTGGTATGGGATAATTCGCGTAACGTTTCGCGGTGTTTTCTCCGGACTCAACTCTGATATCGACATAATTTATATAAAATTCTTTCCCTTTCAGAACCTCCCTCCATCTCCAGGGGCTTACGGGACGAAACGGTGGCGGCCAGCGCGACGGCGCATTTCTGGTGCCAGGCCAGTGGGACCCCTATGCCGACCGTCGCCTGGTTCCACAATGCGCTTCCGCTGCGGCCGTCCCCGCGGCACCTCCTGGCCGGGACCCGCCTGCGCCTGCGCGGCGTCACCGCGGCCGACGCTGGCGTCTACCAGTGCGTGGCCACCAACGCGCTCGGCTCCGCGCTCTCCACGGGGAAACTCCGCATCCGGCCGGGTAGGAGCCCTCGGAACTCTAAATAAGCTTTTATACTTCGGCGGTATTCTGGTTTTTCCCTCTAGATTATGTATTTTTTTCCTTCTGATCATTGTTTGCACTCACAGCCCTCAAATCTCAAATTAAGCATTTTTATTTCAACCTTTATTCTGTTTTTTTTTTCCCTAGATTACGTATGTATTTTGATCTGACTACTGTTTGCACTTGTAGCCCTCAAAACTCAAATTAAGCCTTTATACTTCAACAATATTCTGTTTTCTTCCCCTAGATTCCGTATCTATTTCTATCTGACCACTGTTTGCACTCAGAGCCCTCAAAACTCAAATTAAGTCCTTATACTTCAAGAATATTCTGTTTTTTCCCCCTAGATTATGTATCTATTTATTTCTGAGTGGTGTTTGCACTCAGAGCCCTCAAATCTCAAATTAAGCATTTTTATTTCAATCTTTATTCTGTTTTTTTCCCCTAGATTATGTATCTATTTCCTTCCAAGTGCTCTTTGCACTTGCAGCCCTCAAATTTCAAATTAAACCTTTATACTTCAACAGTATTCTGTCTTTTTCCCCTAAATTATCTATTGATTTGCTTCTGACCCCTATTTGTATCAAATCTTCCAACACAGGTGCTCGCAGTTGAATTTTCAGAGGTGCAGGTACCTCTGGGGTAATTAAAACCTCAATTACCAGCTGCGATTAAACCCACTTATGATTAAATTGGACACGATTTATTCTCCAATAGAATCAGGGTCCGGTTGTGCTGGACGAACCGGTATTTTTAGCCATATTGACCCACAAGTTATGATTCCTGCTCCATATCCTCAAGTTTCTAAACCAGTCATCACATTTGGGGTTAATTTGCGCTTCCACCCTATTAGATCAGGAGTCTTTTTGATCATTTTTCGATCTAAACTACTTTCTAATAAGCAGATAACTTGATTTTTGACATGGGCAAGACCTTTGCTGTTCCCGTTCTCCCCGTGTTGTGTGTAATAGAAGCTCTTGCGTTACTTTTTAAATTGTATCGACTCCTTTTGGCACTGAGCGTCATATTAATTCTATTTTTTTTCTTTTCTCCCCCCTAGGCAAAGCCTCTGGACCAGTTACCGTCTCTGCGGTGACCGCCGGGGCCGTCACGCTGTCCCCCCTTCCCGATTTCGGTGAGAAACGCCTCAAAATAAAATAATTAACATGAATTAGGTGGTGTGGGGAAAACGAATCAGGAGTTCACAAGATGTTTAGTTATGTGAAGCGACTTCAATTTCTCAGCTCGTTCAGCATCTTGATGTAGTAAATCCAGCTGGATTTACGGTCAAGATGCGGCCCCGTGTTTAACGTTCTTTTTTTAGCGCCGGTTTAGAGCTCAAAAGCCACGTAAATGATTTGAAAAGGTGCTTAAAGAAAGAAACCCCAAGAAGGTGATTCTCATCGCGTAGGGTTAGGAATAAGTTCTTGTTGGACCTTAAACACTAAACTAAATATTGTCCCAAATTCCGGCTGCTCTCGCTCAGAATTTCGCGGCGCTAAGTTCAATTTTAATGTTTTGCGTCTTAGCTTTTGTCGCTTTCTAACGTGTTGTACCTGTGATTACAGTGTTAGGGGGTGGTTGAGACATTTGGTTTGGATATAAAGATATCCTTGAGTGGTTTCTGGGTGATTTTGGGGGTTTCAAACGTTCCCGGAAGACATGCTTTGACATTTCAATATTTTAATTAAGAATTTGTGCTTCCGAAGCGCCTTAAGCTGCGATTCAAGTGCATTTCTTTAATAATAAAATCACCCTAAGCCGCTCTCAGCCTCGGCAGCTCGTTCGTAGCGCAAGTGCACAGTACAAGAGCTTATTTGGCTGAAAATATAGATATTTTTTCCCCTCTTTCTGCTGGATCTGTTCCACAACGTGATTCATCGCGTGGTCTTAAAAGCGGGCAGGGCGTTCCATAGCGAGAAACCACCAAAATGTAAAACGAAAGCCTGAGGATTCGAGACCCACGGTGCTTATTTTAAGGCTTTTTTAGCCAGTCGTGGCGCAAAGTTACGAAACGCGGGGTTAATTCTCCAAAAATCACTTCATCTAATGGAAACGAAGGAGAAAAATACACTTGAGGATGCGTGAGGAGCAGGTGGGTTGGTGTAAAACATGAGAAAAATGAATATTTAGTGCAGGTAGGTGGCTGAGAAAGCTGATTTTAGACTTTCCAGGCGTGAGTGGTTTCATTTATCCACGAGTACAAGTTATTTTAACGCCCAAATTTGGGATATTTGGTCCTTTTCTGCTGTCAGAGGCAGGATTCTGAGCACTAAAAGAGCCCAAAAAAGTCACATAATGACACAGTGGCAAAGAGACGCCCGACGTGGGCAGCAATTATGCCAGAAACTTCGCAGAAAAAAGCGCTTAGATCCCAATTGCTTGATGCAAATCACTTTTCTGAAAGCAAAACCAAAACCCAAACGCCTTTCCAATTGTTGATGACCCCCCTGGCGCAGCCATAACCGCGACGGCTCCGCTGTCACCAGCCTCAACCACAATTAATTCAGGCGCAAAAGTCCATTTTTCCTCCCGCCCACAAGCAGAGATTTATTTTCTTTTCTTTTTTTCTGGCGTTTTAAGCAAATTCCATCTGGTTTTGGGGAACGTCGTCCCCGCCTCCTTCAATTCTCCCCCTCTGCAAATAAAAAATAAATCGGGATAAACAAACAAGGGATCCTCACTGGGAGCAAATAAAGAGAATTTGCCTCTTTGGCTTCTTTTTTTTTTTTAAAGCGGCCAAAAATAGCGGCCGCACTTGCTGCTGGTATTTTAATGGAGGTTTGGAGGAATCCGCCTCGGCTTTACATGCCCGAGGAATTTTGTTTGCTTTGCAAACCGAGTTCCCTTCATTCCCTTCCCCTTCCAGACCCCGGCACGGAACAGAAACCTCCACAAATCTGGGAAAAATATTAAGAAAAGAGGCACGAGGGCTCCAAACATCTGGTGGCGTTTGCGACCCCGCGGAGCTGGCGATGCTTCCCAAATTTCTCGCTTTATATATATATATATTATTTTTTATTTTTTCATACCAAGCAGAATAAATAGGAGGCTGGAGTGGGATTTCTAGAAACTCATTGCGATTCAATCGTGCACAAAAACTGATTTTCAGTGTAAATTCCGCGACGAAGTTGTCGAGCCGATCGAAATTACAGCCAAAACTGCGGGAGGGGAATGTCCTCTTGTTGAAAAGTATGGCAGCACTTAATTTAAAATTTCTCCCTTTGTGTCAAAAGTGTAGCCGTATATTTTATTTTTTTTTATTTAATGTGCATTATTTAATTAATGTGTTTTTTTATTTTAATTAAGCCGCTGCTTAATTTATTTGAGATACGCGTCAAACCATGTCTGCGCATCATGTTTCATGTTTTCTTTCTGTACGGAAAACAAAAAAAACCCCAAACCACGCTAAAAGATAATAAGAGAAAACCTGTTTTGCTCTGAAAAAAAGGCATCTTGCTTGGAAATGACACTTTAAAACGATTTATTTTCCCCTCCGCGCCACGCGAACGTGTGTTTGAAGCCGTAACCAACCTCTTCCCTTTCCAATCCCTCCAGAAACCGCCGCGGAAACAGAAGAAATTCCTCCCGCCAACGTCGCCCGGCGCGATTTCACTGCTGAAACGGCTTTTTCGAGCTCAGCCCCAACCAAATCCCCTTCGGACACGACGGAAAAAGCCGCGAGCGCAGCTGCTCCCCCCGACGCCCCCATCATCCTCAGCCCCCCGCAGACCCCAAAACCCGACACCTACACCCTGGTTTGGCGCTCGGGCCGGGACGGGGGTTCGCCCGTCAACGCTTATTTTGTCAAATACCGCAAGGTAACGTTTCTCCCGTTTTTCCCCGTTTTGCGAGGAATTTGCGTAAAAACCGCGCGGCGTCAGGCCAGAGAATATTGAAAATAGTTGAACCGCCGCGTGAGCGCAGCTCAGTTTAGTTGGTCACAGGCGTCCTGTTCTATTATCTAATAATGCCTATTAATATCTCCTTTGAAATGAGATTAATTCAGGGGTTTATTTCATTTCTTTCATGGGGGTTTGGGCTCCGGGGTCGCAACTTCAGCGACGTTAAAAATATATTTGTGTGAGCGAGGCTGAGTCTGGTGGGGACACTTAAGCTCTGAAGGGAAGCTTAGGCTCAGCCTAACTCAGAGTTTGCGCCTTTGCGTCCCAAAGATGCTCTATTAAACCAAAATTAGATCATATGAACTAAACTAAAATTCCGAATAAAAATCGCGTGTCAACCGCAAGATATTTTAATTAAAATCAGCGCCAAGCGATGCCCGTGCTCGGTTCTTCCCAGCAAACGCGGCAAATCCGTTGGGTTTATTTTCCGGAAACTTCTTTTTTAATCCTCCCCATCCTGATCTTGGCTTAACCTGGAGACAACGCTTCCATTTTTGACTTTGGATTTTTTGCGGGTGCTTCACAAAACCGTAACCTTGGATAACCCGCAGCATTTACATCTCCCGCCCCTGTTTTCTTAAAGTCTTATGTTGTTTAGTCGTTTATTTTTGGTACAATCTTTGTCTTTTCCTTTGGGATTCGGGGTAGTTTTTTCCTGCAAAGGTCAACCCTGAATCTCTTCCCTTTCTTGAACTGAGCTGGTGATTCTCCTATTAAATTAAAAAATGGGATTTTTTTTTTTTCAAAAAGAAACATTAATAAACCCCAAATCTTTGGCCTTCCTGCTGATTTTTTTTTAATTTTATTTTTTTCCAGCCTCAAGGAGTAACTAAAACATGGTTTTTGTTGCTCATATTTTAACGGAAAAGCCAGGATAGTTGAGGAAACATCTCTTTCTAATTAAGGCGTTAACGTCACACCTGCTGCCAACTAAAGGTGGATTAAACTCTTTAAAATCATTTGATCTCTTGCTGGTTTAGCCACGTGTGAAAATGACAATTTTTTTCTCAAAAACAAGGGAAAACAAGTCGAGTTTATCACCTGAAGTTCATTGCAAAAGTGCTGATTTGTGACAGAAGCACAAATTATAGGAAAACATATGGAATTTTGCCGAGTCCCACAGGTCCTTTGGGTGCGGGTGCGTGAAGGTGAATAGGGATTAGAGGGTTAGGCTGGGTTTTAGGCTGGTTTATACTCCTTTGGCTGCTGTCGTTGAGCTCTCTGTCCCTGTGCGGCGCAGCTGGACGACGGCGGCAGTGCGGCGGGGACCTGGCACACGGTGCGCGTGCCCGGCAGTGAGAACGAGCTGCGCCTTAACGAGCTGGAGCCCTCCAGCCTCTACGAGGTGCTGATGGTGGCGAGGAGCGCGGCCGGCGAGGGCCAGCCGGCCATGCTGACCTTCCGCACCAGCAAAGGTGGGTGTGCGACGATGTTCCTCGTGGCCTCCGCTTCCTGGGGGACATTTCTTTCAATTCCATCAACTCTGTGTTGTCTGCTAAGCCACCCCAAAGCTTCTCCAGATCTTTTGTTCCACCCCAAACCTTCTTCAGGTGTTTGGTTCCACCCCAAACCTTCTCCAGACCTTCTGTTTCACCACAAACCTTCTCCAGATCATTGGTCTCACCTCAAACCTTCTCCAGATCTTTTGTTCCACCACAAACCTTCTCCAGATCTTCCATCCCACCACCACAAACCTCCAGATCTTCCGTCCCACCATCTACTTCTCCATCCCACCATCACAAACCTTCTCCAGATCTTCCATCCCACCTTCTCCACCATCCCACCACCCCAAACCTTCTCTGTATCTTCTGTCCCACCACCACAAACCTTCTCCAGGTCTGTCCCACCATCTTCTCCTCCATCCCACCCCATCCCACCACCCCAAACCTTCTCCAGATCCTTGGTCCCATCACAAACGTACCGTACATCAAATTCTTCTTAGAAAGAACCTCGTCCTCAAAGAACACTCAGGCTCCGTCTCCACCAGCCGGCGTCCCCAAACATCCCGTCGTCCACGAGGGTACAAATAATTTCGGCGTTGTCCTCCCAGACCCGTCCCGGCACAGTGGGGGTAGGTGCAAAAATCCAAAATTCTGTCGCAAACGGAGATAAATCAAATTTAATATGTGTTTAGCACAGCTCGCAGTGTGGCTAAATCTACCAAATTGACATCCTAATCTCGCAAAAATCTAAAATTTCCAAGGACGCTCTAAAAATAAATCTGATTTTTCACGTGTCGTCCACGATCTTGCTGCTGATATTTAAAATTGCCGTTGCTTTTTTACTAAATGCTCTGGTTTTCTCTTCTTCCTCTGGGTCATCATTAACGTTAACAACGATAAGCTCGTTTAGTGAAGCCGGAGCGTTGTCAAAATGTTTTTTTGGCAGCTTTACTAACACCTTTTTCTCTCTTTTCCGCTGCTCTCTGTAACCCAGCGAGTTCAGTAAGTACCGATCGTTCCTTGCACGCTTCGTTTGCGCGGCATTCTCCTCTTGCTCATTAGTGCCGATATGTCGCCTTGGAGGAATTTCATATTTCAAATTTTCCAAAACAATATCCAATTTTTTTAACGCAATAACCACATTTTTCAAAATAATAACCAAAATTTCCAAAGTAATAACCACATTTTCCAAAACAATAACCACATTTTTCAAAACAATAACCAAATTTTCCAAAACAATAATAACATTTTTCAAAAACCACGTTTTCCAAAACAATAACCAAATTTTTCAAAATAATCACCACATTTTTCAGAACATCAACCAAATTTTTCAAAATAAGAACCAAATTTTTCAAAACAATAACCATATTTTTCAAAATATTCACATTTTCCAAAGCAATAACCACATTTTTCAAAACAATATCTAAATTTTTCAAAGCAATATCTAAATTTTTCAAAACAATACCCGTAGTTTTCAAAACAACAGCCACATTTTTCACTTAGAGTTTCTCTTCCCACTAAAGGGCTGGTGCAACCCCGTATCTTTTGTGATTATTATATTGATAAAGTCCTCGATTAATAAATAATTTTTTTATTTTCTGCTCTTCAAGCACCTTTTCTAGACGAGGAATCATTCTGGGAGGGTTTAAGATCCTCCTTATTACCACACAAAATCTAATTTGATCAGTTGTGATGGAATAATCAAATAAAAATCAAACTTTTGCTCGCCTCCGATCCTGTTTTTGAGGGAATTTCTCATTGCAGTCCCCGAAGCCCCCGACCGTCCCACCGTCTCCGCAGCCTCGGAATCGTCCGTCTACGTCACCTGGATCCCTCGCGCCAACGGCGGTTCCCCCATCACCGCCTTCAAAGTCGAGTTTAAGCGCTTGGGCCGGAGCAGCGACTGGCTCGTGGCGGCTGAGAACATTTCGCCCGCCAAGCTCTCCGTGGAAGTTCGCAATTTGGAGCCGGGTATTAATAAAAACACAATTTTTTGTCACCTCGTCTCGTCGTTGGCGTCTTCGAGCGGAGATGGCGACACTTTGGTTGTTTCGGTTTCGATTCTACTTTGGTTGTTTCGGTTTCACTTCTGCTTTGATTATCCTGGTTTTGGTTTGGTTTGGGGATATTTTTTTGGTGGAATCAGAGCTTGCTATGTAAATTCAAGTTGATTTCTGGCTTTCCAAGTAGAAAAAACAAACCAAAACAAAATCCTCTCCAAATAAACCAAAAACCAACCAAACCCCAACCAAAATAAAACCCCTAACCAACAACCCACTACGATAATTTAATACACATTCTTGTGCTCAGGAGGGTTGTATATTATTCCTATTTTTAATTTTTTAAGCTCTCCGAACGCAATGAGAACAAAATGTATGAATGGGAAAACATCTCTCCTGGTTTTTCCTGCTGCCCAGCCCTGAAATCTCGGGGACAGATGGCAACGAGCATCCCTTAAAACATAATTTTGCAATATAAGGATTTCCGGAGCCGGCACAGCCGTTTCCATCTCTGCGTTTGGATTTTTCCGGAACGAATTTCCCTGATTTTTTTCATTTTCTCGATGTCCGCGCCTACCATTTCTAATCCCTTTCACCTCTCCTAGCGCTCGTTTTGCTCAAAACTCTTAACCCTTTGGATTTTTTCGTCCCTTTTTCAGGAGAAATGTACCGGTTCCGCGTCATCGCCGTCAACAATTTGGGTGAGAGCCCCCGCAGCGCCGCGTCCCGGCCCTACCAAGTCGCCGGCTTCACCAGCCGCTTCTCCAGCCGCCCCGTGGCCGGACCGCACATCGCCTACACCGAGGCCGTCAGCGACACGCAGATCATGTTGAAATGGACGGTGGGTGCCGGCGTCTCCAAATTTAGACCCGCGCTCAGGCTTAACTCGGCCCGAACACCCTGTTGGTGCGGCGATTCGACTCTGTTTCCCGCCATTCCCGCCGCTTTTGGTGGTTTAGGCCGGGCTTAAAACCCATGCATCAAAGTGGGAACATTTTTCTTTCCCCCCGTTACTGCGTCTTCTCTAAACAAGCTCTTTAAAATCTCCAAACCCGCAGAAATTCTTCGCTCTTGTTTTGAAATCCAACCCCCCGGTATATTTTGGAGGATTTAACGCACGGTGTTCCCGGCGTTCGTTTGCTCGGCTCGCTCGTTAAGGATAATAAACTCCAAATAACCTCTGGTTCCTCGGGAGGCCGCATAACTTCAACTCAAATATCCCTGAGCTGAGGTTGAGAGCCACCTTAACTCTTTCTGAACTAAAACCGCTCTTAACTTGCCCATGAATCCCACAGATTTTCCAGCTGTTCGTGGTCAAACCCGAATTAACGGTTTGGGAAGCAAAGTGTCGGCCCCAGCCCAGGCTTTTGTCCCCATGTCACCCTCTTTTTTTTAATTCGTGATGAATTAAAAACTTTTTTGCGTTGTAGCTTTGGCACAAACCTCCCATTGCACCAAAATCCGGATTTCAGGGCAATATTTAGTGAAAATGGCTCAGCGGGACTCAATTCAAATTTTTTGTCTCTGATTTCAAATTTTCTTGCAGTATATCACATCCAGCAACAACAACACCCCCATCCAAGGATTTTATATTTATTACCGGCCCACAGACAGCGACAACGACAGCGACTACAAGAGGGACGTCGTGGAAGGTAGGGCTTAACAAAACCTCGCCTAACCGCCTCGGCTGAGTTTAGACCAGATCTAAAGTAAGACTAAGCCTTGACAATATATTTCGATGACGTAACATCAAGTTCTGTCCACACTTGAGCTCGTTTCTTCCATCCAGAGCCTCCTCTAGGCGGAAACTTAAGAGCTAAAACCAGTTTTAAGTCTGTGGCTTGTTACAAATCCTTTGCGTTGATCTCTTTAAACCGGGTTTGCTTAAATTTGTTGGGGAAAGAGCGGCATAAATAAGATTTAACGTGGCGTAAACCCACCTGGGTTACCCCCATTGTCATAATTAGTTATTTTTTAAGCTTATTCACTCAATTTTTTAAAGCCAGCTGTGGAATTCTCTCCTCACACCCCACTTCATTGCCATATTTGCGCTTCATTTGGCCTTTTAATCAAATTATTTTTGTTTCCCCTGCGCACATTAGGTCATAATTTTCCTGGAAGAACTTATTAGATAATGTCTCGATTAGTCCAGAAGTGGAAAAAACCCTTTTAAAAACATTTTCCTGAGCAAACGCGCTGATCTCATCCCGTCCCGATGACGTTAATTATTTCCCCCCCACACCATTTATTTCACTTACCAGAGGAACGACTCAATTTTATTTAAAGACAAAAAATCAAAAATGCTTTGCTCACGTGGCTCCTCGGAACCTTTAAGCCAAATTTGCGTCAATACTCTGAATTTTTCTCTCTGGAGGGTCCTGAAAATTGAATTTTGGCTGTAAATTCAGCCTGATGTCAGATGTCTCAATGTTTTTTGCTGCAAATGGTCAGAGTGGAAACATCAAACCTGGGGGAGTCGACACCCTTGGGATGGTCGGGCAGGAGACAGGAAAAGATGGGTTGGGATCTAGGGGAAAAATGGGCGATTTAGGGAAACGCTGCAGCTTTGGGCGGCCCTGGGGTGAGGGATGGAGCCCGGGGTTTGGGGGTGTTTTATTTCATTTCATTTCATTTCATTTCATTTCATTTCATTTCATTTCATTTCATT
>VWYH01005577.1:17047-53969 GCA_013399365.1 Pampusana beccarii | reverse complement strand
TTAATTTTATTTTTATTATTTACCTCTCATTCATTTATTATTTTATTATTATTTAAATTTTATTTTATTGTTTATTATAATTTTTTATTTATATTTTCCTTTTTTCCCTTTTCTTCTTCCTTTCTATTTTCCTTTCTTTTCCTTTCCTTTGTTCTCCCCCTGCCCAGATCTCTCTCTGGGTCTCTCAGCAACAGCTCAAACACTCCAAGGTGGATTTTCCCCGGGGGATCTTGAGCCCTCAAACAGTTAATTAAACTGTTTATTAAAATGTGTCACAGGGCAGTGAAAGTAAAAAGGGAAAGTGATTTATACCCCAGCGCTCAGGGCTTCGGGAGCTGGAACGAACCTCTGGCCAGGAGCCAGGCCTGAAAAAATCACTTTATTTGACATTTCTTGACTCGCACCTTCAATTATTTGCGACCCAGATGGATCTTTCCTGCGAAAAATGGGCAAATTGGCTCAATCTGGGGAATCCTGTGAGTTTCCAAACCGGGACGTGATCTTCTCATAGTCCCTGTCCCCAGTTTAATCTGATTTTTGTGCCATTTTTCCCTGTCTTAAACTCGCCCCTTGAGCAATTTAATATTGAACATGCACAGAACCGCTGTGGATTTTTATTTTTTATTTATTTTTATTTATTTTCTTAAACTCGGATATCCATTTTTTAACGCCTTGTGTAGATAAAACTATTTGTTTTAAATGAAATTAAAAGTACTGAAAAAAACCTAACTTTTATCCATCTAAACGCTCTTTTAGGAATCAATTCCGCGAGAAAATTCAAGTTGTGATTTATAACAAGTCCATAAATTGTTATTAAAACCCCTGAATTTTATAAAGCCTCTGCAACACGTACCTACCTCCTGCGAGTAAATAAAATTGATTTTTAATTTTAATTTTTATTTCAATTTTAATATCAATTTTAATTTGCATTTAAATTTTAATTTCCATTTCAACATCAATTTTAATTTCAATTTCAATATAAATTTTAGTTTTCATTTCAATTACAATTTCAATGACAATTTTAATTTTAATTTCAATTTCTATTTTAATTTTTAATTCAATTCTTTGTTGCTTCGTAGGTACCAAACAGTGGCACTTGATCAACCACCTGCAGCCGGAGACGTCGTACGACATTAAGATGCAATGTTACAACGAGGGCGGCGAGAGCGAGTACAGCAACGTCATGATCTGCGAAACCAAAGGTTTGGGCACAAAATCGGGAATTTTGGATCCTCAGGCAGAATTTTGGGGTCTGTCAAGGTTGGTTTGGGTGGAACGGGACACGTCAAAGCCCAGAACTTTCTATTTTTCTTCTTTTTTTCCTTTTTATATTTTTTCTTTTTTTCCTTTTTTGCTTTTTTCTTTTTTGTTTTTTTCTCCTCTTTTTTTCCTTTTTGCCTTTATTATTTTTTCTTCCTTTTTCCTTTTTCCCCCTCTTTTTTCCCTTTTCCCCCTTTTTTCCTGATTTTCTTTTCTTTNTTTCTTTGTTTTTCTTTTTTCTATTTTCTTTTTCATTTCTCCTCTCTTCTCTTTTCTCTTTTCCTTTTTTATTTTTCCTTTTTCCTTTTTCTCTTTTTTTCCCTTTTTTCTTCTTTTTCTCTTTTTTCCCCCTTTCTCCCCCATTTTCCCCCCACCCCACCAGCCCCTCCAGCGCCCGCCCTGCTCTGTGCGTCTGGTTTGTGTCTCGGGGGCTCCGTGACACGTTGTGTACGCGCAGATCGCGGCTCCCTCCGAGCAGCTTCATTCCAAACCAGACACCTCTTCTTCAGCTTTTTTATATTTTTAGTGTCCAAAAAAAAAAGGATTTTTCAGGTTTTTAGTGTCTTTTTATGTTTTTAGTATCAAATGCAATGAATCCAAGCTGCGGTGTGCTGAAAAAAAAAATCAGTTTAATCCCAGGGTTAAACTGGCATCATGTTTTCAGTGATTTTTTTTATTCAGCCCCTTGCATTTTAACTCTTCTGGTTTGAAAAGGGGGTGAGCAGGGTTCACGTCGCATCAAACCAGCTCGTCTGGCAACCGCCGGGCGATAAAAATGCACATTGTGGTTCTGCCCGACCTCAGAAGTGGAAAAACTTGGGCTTTTTTGAGTCGGGAACGCAGTTCCACATCGTTCCAAGTTCTGAGTGACCTCAGCGAGCTGGAAAATCACCTTTCCCAAGGCAAACCATTATTACCCACTAGTTTTTATATTCTAGGTTTTTAATATTGACTTGCAATCTTGCTGACTTGAAGAGAAGCTGTCCAGCGCAGCGCTCATTATTTTAACGATGAAAAATACACATTTAACGACCGTACGTGCGCTTGTTTTTGATCCCGCCCAGTGAAACGCACGCCCGGAGCATCCGAATACCCGGCGAGGGACCTGAGCACCCCCCCGGGTCCCCCCGAGCGCGTCGGCGGTGCCGGCCCGGCCGGCGGCTCCGGCCGCGGCAGCGACACGTTGTACCTGATCGTGGGCTGCGTTCTGGGCGGCATGGTCCTCATCCTCATCATCTTCATCGCCATGTGCCTCTGGAAGAACCGGCAGCAGAACGCCCTGCACAGTGAGTTCGCGTTTCCTCCCACAACAAAAATAATATCGGAATAAAATCGGTAACGTTAATATTTTATGAACGGGAAACGCTTCCCTATTATAAACCAATATTTAAAGTCTTGAACTTGAAGCACCCGCTCAGGTCTCTCCTCATTGCATCTCCAAATTCATGAGTAATTATAAATACTTGTTAAAAGCGGAGGCTTAAACCCTAAATTTCACTTTCTTGGGTGTATCTGGAAAGAAAAAGCGCTTGCAGCTTTGCGCTTTCTGCGGCCTGTGGTTATTTTCAAATGGCAAAGAGAAATAAAACTTCTCACAAGATAAGATATTGTCTTCAAGCGGCCCGGAGGTATTTTGTAGAAGTATTAATAATAACTCATAGCAGAGGGTCTATCAGTGATACAGACAGGCTGGTTTTATTAGTTGGACGCTCTTCATCAGCCAAGTCCTTTCAGATCAGTGTTCCTGGTCTTGCTCTTTTCCATCTCTCCATTTGCATACCAGGCGCTTAGATATTAAAACTAATTTACAAAAGCTGCAAAAGGAGAAAATAAATTTGTTTCGAGACGCTCATTTCGCTTCTCATCTCGGTCACGTTTTTTTACAGAATACGACCCTCCCGGCTACCTCTACCAAGGGGCCGATATCAACGGGCAGATGATGGAATACGCGGCTTTACCCGGCGCCGGCCGCATCAACGGCAGCGCCCACGGCACCTTCATCCCCAACGGCAGCGGCTGCCCCCACGTCCATCACCAGGTCGCTAACGGCGTTAACGGGGCGACCAACGGAGCCGGGTTGTACCCCGGGCACAGCGACTCCCTGTCCCGCCATCCCCACCGCCTCCTCAACGTAAGCCCAGCTGGAAAGCTCAGCCTAGAGCTTGGCGTTGAGCCAGGCCTTGTAGAACCGGGCTTAATTCGGGCGAGGGGAAACACTCTCCCGTTGATAACAGCCAGTTGCGCTAAATTACTTATCCCGGAGGAAGCATCTGGGCTGAGATTGGCGATGCGAGCGTCACGGTTTTCATTTGAGGGGATCGGGTGACGGCAAGAATTCCACTGACTCTGGGAAAGCGCTGAGAAAGCCGCGCGTACATCTGGGGTTTCTCAGTCTTCCCATTAAAGAGATTTAATTAGAGCTGCTTATTCTGCAGCTTTATGGCTCGCCCGCTTTTCCCCCACCTGTTTCAGATCTGGAACTCGAGGCAACGTTATTAATTATGGCCGAGCACGAAGGGAGCGGGAGGTTCCATAAAATAAAGCGCCCTGTACATCTCAAAATGCAGCAACATAATAATGCAATATTTTACTTCTTAAATATTTTTCAGTCCCTTGCTTGTGACCGAGGCTCATTTTTTTGTTTTGAAATACAACATAAAATTAAAAACTTAATTCAAGCCTCTGTACACTGTGGAAAAATAACTTCATTTGCTGAAACGCGTCCCGTTTCCAAGAGAGAAGAATGATTTCATTATTGTCTCTGGAAACAGATGGCTCGCGTTCAAACTGACGCAAACTTACTCAAAACTGTGAACGTTGCCCAGGAAAACTGAGAGAAAAAAAGTTCAAAAGTCTGAATAACCCAGGGCAAAAAAAAAAAATGGGGCTATTGTTTGTGTAATTGGACACAAGCGTTTCCTTTTATTGAACAACAAATTAGCGCTTGCACAGTAGTCGCCACTTGAGATAATTCCAGCTTTGAGTCCAGACGAGTTGCTTCTTCACCTTATTTTGTCTTTGCTCCGCGTGTAGCAAGAAATCATGTTTTTTCAGTTGTTTTCAAGAGCAACCGAGGCTCAAATTATGTTTTTTTGGCCCTGTCCAACCTCCTGCTGAGGAAAACTCTCCAAAAGTTTGAGCCCTCGGGATGGGAGGATTTTTGCAGCGCTGAAAATCTTACCCGTGAGAAAGCTTAGGGACTTGAATCCGTGTTTTATCCTTCCTATTTTTATTTTTGGGGGGAAAAATAAGGAATTAGGGACATGGTGAGGCAGGTCTCAGAGCAAGGTGGGACGTGCGACACCACCGTCTCGCTGACGATAATCGAATACGTTGAGTTTTTCTTCCATATTTTAGAAATTTTGAGTCAAAAATCTCATCCAGGAGCAGGACGTTCTCCTCCTCTTTAGGAGTCGTTTAATTGTTTCGTCGATTGGGCTGAGTTAGGAGGAGAGCAACTGGCAATCAAGGCTAATTAGGCATTTCCTCAGAGCTCCAAATGGCCTCAAAAACTGAAGGATAAACACCATTTTTGCAAAACTAGGGGTTGTTAGAAGTTCCCTACTGCTGAAATCTCAAAAATCAGGTGGTTTTGCCCCAAACTGGCTCCTCCCTGGCCCCGTTTTTGCGAGTGGCTCCCGCCTCATTGCCCGCCCGCTCGTTAACAATTAGGTATGTGTTAATCTGGGCGTTCGGACTCGTTCCTAACGAGCGGTTCGGCCAAAACTAACATGGCCAAATCCCTCTCGCCCCGAGTCACTGCTGGCTGAGCACTCACCCCATCTGTACAAATACGAAACGTCTCAAAAAATCAAAAAAAAATATCAGCGTCGCGAAGTAAACTCGACCTAATCGGAGTAATTACCAGTGAGCGGGATGACTTGACATTGTGACATCAGCCCCGCAAATTTAAGGCTCCGTCTCCCGCTCGCTAACGAGCGGCATTTTCCTTTCACGTCTGTCATCGGCGTTAAAAATAAACATATTTACAGCGTGGTTATTAAATTAAACCTGGGCGTATTTAAGCTGAGAACAGACCAGGGAAATTACCGCATACTTGTCGGAGTTGGAGTTATTTACTTTTCGCTTGACACGAAAAACCCTCCATGTGGCTTCGGATAATGGCTCAGTGTTGCCGTGGATCTGCAGATTGATAAGGTGATTAGTTTAAAAATGAAATGAAATTCGAGTTTAAGAAGGAAATAAAATTCGATTTTAAAATGAAGTAAAATTCGAGTTCAAAAATGAAATAAAAAGGATGTAGGGCGCTAGTTTGAGCTGAACCATATGGCAAGAAATGCTGCTTTTTGGCCACATCCAAGAGGCCTAAACCATGTTTTGGCTAGAATATGTTCAAATGACAATTAATTTACGTATTTTTTTAATTCATCATGCTGCAGGGCGGTGGGATGTACACAGCGGTGCCACAGGCCGACCCCGCCGAGTGCGTCAACTGCCGGAATTGCCGCAACAATAACAGGTGAGGTAAAACTCGCAGGAATTTCACCAATAAAACCGCGTTCAACACGGCGTGACCGTCGCCAACTGTCCCTGGGATGGAATAAAACCATTTATTAACCCCGCCCCGAGCTCATTTTGCTCAATTCTGATGCAGGTTGAGCGCTGGATTTTTCATTTTTTAAACCTTGTTTTCCTCGGTTTTGAGATAACAAAATCATTCTGTGTGGAGTTTGTGAAATACGATTTAATTTGGCTTCTGTATTTCACGTTTCGTGCCGTTCTCTTAAGAATGAGCTTTGCATTCACAACCGATTTGAGGTTTTTTGGGAGCGGTTTGACCAGCCATTGTCATTATGTCATTTTTTTTTTCATCAAAAAAAGCCTTTTTGTGCAAAATAAGGGAAAATTATCTGTCTTTGACATTGTAGCTGGGAGTCTGGATTTTTGTTAGATTTTTTTTTTACGTTTTAAAGAATATCCTTCCAGGCCGCCGACTAAATCTCTGGTTATTTTAATGGCTAAAAATAGGACTGAAAGTCAGTTGTGCTGGACAGCTCAGCCCGGTAAATTCTGGATTTTTTCAACCGGACTTTGAATTTTCGGCCTTATTAAAATCAGCAGCTGCCCTGAGCTGCACATCTGGAGAAGCTGAGTTGAAACGAAGCTGTTGTTGACGGCAGAAATAACGTTCGCTCTGTTTTTACAGTTTTACTTTTTAAAATATAACTTAGAATAGGCTTTAAATCCTTCCTCCTATTTATATAAATGCATGTGCAATGGTGTGATTGAGACGGGATGTTTTACGCCATCATTAAGAGCTTGTTTTCCCATTTTAAGCACTATTTCATTTTTAATTGCTCTTTTGTTTCTTAAGAATTTGTTCTGTCCTCTGCAAATCTACCATCCCTCCCCGATGGGCCATCAGCAGGGCCTGAACTTTGAATTTTCATGTCCTTTTTCTATATTTGATGACTCAAGAGGTAAACAAGTTGTCCCTTAACAGCTGCCTCACCCCAGCGGGATAATTAACCTCCGTTTGGCAGCAGAACCGCATGGCCGGGACCGTTCCCGTCCCCTCCCGGCACCGGGGGAATTGACGGGGGACATGGGAGAGGGGACAGAAACGAGGAGGAAGGTCTGGGGGGTTTGGAGTTTGAGGCTGGATTCATTTCCCCCGTTTTTCCTCAACCTCGTATCTTAGTGCAAAAGTCATCACGGTTTTGGACAGCGAATTTTAAACCGCTATAACTCGGCTCAAACACGTCTTGATTAATCAAAATAGGAACCGTTCCAATCAGCGAGAAATAAGTTTGTTTATTCCTCTATCATAAAAATCTGAACTCTTGGAAAGCGTTTTCTGCATCCTGCTGGTTGTGGAAGCATTTTCCCTGCCAAACATTGTCGAGATGCTTGAAGAAGTGGCCGTTGGTTGGCGAGAGCTCAGGTGAATCTGGTGAATATTCCGCAATTTGTTCCACTTTGGAAGCGTCGGTTGTGACCGTGACCTTTCTTTGATGCAAATTTGACTTTGGGAAGCGCTTTGGAGGTTCTTGGTCCAGCCACTGAGCTGGTCGTCACCGGTTGTTGTATAAAATCCATTTTTCATCACACATCACAATCCAATTGAGTAATGGTTTGTTGATGTTGTGTAGAAGGAAGAGAACATGACGCTTCGAAACGGCGATTTCATTGATATTTTTCGGTCACTTATGGAGCTTTTTCACCTTCCCAATTGGCTTCAAATGCCCAATGACCGTAGAATGGTCACTGTTGAGTTGTGGTCGACGTTGAGAGTTGTGGTCGACGTTGAGAGTTGTGGTCAACGTTGAGAGTTGTGGTCGACGCTGAGTTGTGGTCGACGCTGAGTTGTGGTCGACGCTGAGTTCTGGTTGATGTTGAGTTCTGGTCAGTGTTGAGTTCTGGTCAGTGTTGAGTTCTGGACAATGTTGAGTTCTGGTCAACATTGAGTTGTGGTCAATGCTGAGTTCTGGTCAACGTTGAGTTCTGGTCAATGTTGAGTTGTAGTCAATGCTGAGTTCTGGTCAACATTGGGTTCTGTTCAGTGTTGGGTTCCGTTCAACGTTGGGTTCTGGTCAATGTTGAGTTCTGGTCAACGTTGAATTCTGGTCAGCATTGATTTCTGATCAACGTTGAGTTGTGGTCAACGTTCAGTTCTGGTCAATGTTGAGTTGTGGTCAATGTTCGGTTCTGGTCAATGTTGAGTTCTNCTGGTCAATGTTGAGTTGTGGTCAATGTTCGGTTCTGGTCAATGTTGAGTTCTGGTCAGCGTTGAGTTGTGGTCAATGTTGAGTTCTGGTCAACGTTGAATTCTGGTCAGCGTTGATTTCTGATCAACGTTGAGTTGTGGTCAACGTTGGGTTCTGGTCAATGTTGAGTTCTTGGGCAACTCCTGGTGTGGTTGGAAGAGGATCAGCATCGATGAAGCTCCCGAGTGGAGTGGTCTTTGTCACCTTCCGATGGCCGCTCCTCATCTTCATGGCTCTCGTCTCCTTTACAAAACGTCTTGACCCACCACTGCACATTAACGAACAGCGTTCGTTAGCAGTTCCTGCGCCAAACGCCTCGTTGATGCCGTGAGTTGTCTCGGCTCTTTGTGGAACTCAAAGAAAATCGCTCAAATTTGCTTTTTGTCTGATGTAATTTCTATAATCTAAAATAAATATATTCAAACAGTGAGTGATAAGTCAGTAAGAAAAAAAGTAAAGCAAGAGACACACACGAATTATCACAATTTTGGGGCTAAAACCAGGCAATTCCCTCCGCAAAGTCACCCTTAAATGAGCCAATTTGCACCTGGAATTATTCCTAATTTGGGATGAATTTAGTGGTCACTTGAATTGTGACATCATGCAAATAAATCCTAAAAAATGAGCTATATTAAATAACCGTTTGTTTTCAGCAACAGCCATCTCAGAGCAGGTTTTCTTATGATGGTGGTAAAATCTGTTTTTTTTGTTTAAATTAGCACTTTATGCCCTTGTGGAGCTTTGCCAGAGGGAGGAGCTGCTGAAACGCGGACCAAGTCGAGTGTGGTTTGCACTTCTTATTATACATCAGGACTGAAAACTGATATTTTAAATTTTTTCTTTCTTCCTTTGGTGTTTTTGCACTCAAATTTTCCAACTACCTCATGGTCGCGGAGGAACTGGCGTTTTTACAAATCTCTTTTCTTTGTAAACTCGCTTGATTTTACTCAGAAATACGCAAATACATGGGTTCAAGAATGGGTTCCTCTAAGATTTTATTTTATTTTTAATAATAAGCGAGCGCAGTCAAAAACCTCCACGGAACGAAATGCAAACTAATAAACGGGTTTGTTTGAAGACCAGATGTGTTTCATGTGGCTTCTTCGGTGGCTTCTGTGGTATTTTCCTACTTGGAATAATGATTTTTTGGAGGCATAAGGACAAAATAGGAGGGGGAAGGGGAAATTTCCTCCTCGAGAAGGTTTATTTGTGGATTTTTTGGTTGGTTTTTTTAAGTTCTGGCAATAACAATTGTGGTTTTCAGGTGAAAATATCAACCATGGCTCCAAGCGTGGAGGACAAGTCCCCCCAAGTGATGTTTTTATGTATCTCCCTGACCATTTAAAATTTAAATTAATGGAATATAAGTGGTTTTTGGTACTTTAGGCAGGATCTTACCGTGATTTCCAACCTTAATATCTCCCCGTTTTAAATTCTGTTTGAGTTTAGGACTGATCCGGTGGCCGATACCCTGTTGCTGGTGATGTCAAAGTCCATTTCCCCCCAAATTTATTGAAATTTGGCAGCAAAAAACCACCCTTAGTGCTCATATTTGTATCTATATCAGTGTCTAAAACCACTTTTCAAGTGTCTCTTCAGCTCCTTTGTCTTTAAAGCTTAAATAACTTGGCTGTAATAATTAATTCAGCAGTTTAACTTCATTTTCATGGCCTGACAGAGCGGTGAAATCTTACAGGCCGCAATCCCACCATGGGGGGGTTATATTGATGATATTTTATATATTTTCCTAATTTGCTCTGATTAAACTTGGCATTTCTTTTTCAAGGTGATTAAATTTGCTGGTTTGAACTCGAGATTTTTTTTTTTGACAGCAAAACCGTGGGTTTTTGGGGCTGCCTTGATAGTGAAACGGGCCTGGTCATTGCCATGGGGAGTAACCGAGGGTGTGTTTTGAATGGTTTGGGATTAAAAAAATGCTCGATCCTATTATTTATGTTGGGATACATTAAAAAATAAATGTAAAATTTATTTGGCGAGGTGTCTGAGAGTTGTTAGAGCGATGGAAGTAATTAAAAAATTGTGGAAAGAAGCATCTCGGCCTAACCCGGGCGTTCTTTTCCATCCCCTCCGCAGGTGTTTCACCAAAACCAACGGCGCTTTCGGCCCCACGGCGCTGCCACTCGTCCCCCTGGTCGCGCCGTGTCGCCAGGACGTGGAGCTGGAGCCCCTGGGTCACCGTGTCACCGTCACCATGTGCATGGCCGCCGGCGGCCCCGGGGAGGAGCCAACGGAGCGGCCCTGCTGCCACGCTGGGGACCCGCACGGTGAGACATCCCGACGCTTAATTCGTTTCAATTTTAATTGAATTCCACTTAAGCCAGCCAAAAAGTATCGGCGGGGCCCGATGGCGGTGCCGTCGGTGAGAGGCGGAATGCGGAGCGATTCCTCGGTGTTTCGTTGCGGGTACAGCGGGAATGAGCCGGAGCTCGAAGGGCCGTCGCTTGATTTGGTTAATCTGGGTTTTTAGGCTTGTTGGGCTGAAAGAGATGATTTATTTAATATAAAATAAGGTAAGGTAAAATAAAATGAATGAAATAGGATAAAATAATATAAATATAGTAAATTAAAAGAAGACAAGATAAAATAAAACAAAACAAGCTAATGTAAGTTAAACAAAATAAGATTAAGTAAGATGGACAAAATAAAATAAAACAAGATTAAGTAAGATTGACAAAATAAAATAAAACAAAATAAGATAAAGTAAGATAGACAAAGTAAGATAAAACAAGATAAAGTAAGATAGACAAAATAAGATAAACCAAAACAAGATAAAGTAAGATAGACAAAATAAGATAAAACAAGATTAAGTAAGATGGACAAAATAAAATAAAACAAGATAAAGTAAGATGGAGAAAAAAAGAGAAAATAAAACTAAATAAGATAAAGATGGACAAAATAAGATAAAAAATAAGGTAAAGTAAGATAGACAAAATCAGATAAAATAAGATAAGGTAAAGTAAGATAAGATAAAATGAACTAAAAGATAAAACAAAACCCAAAAAAGAACAAAATAAAATTAAAATTTAAAATAAAATTCCATTAAAATCAAGTACTAACCCCCACCGTTCCCTTTGCAGGCGACCCCTGTGCGCATTCGCCAACCCCGAGCGGCGTTTTGAGCTGGACGCCCCTGATCCCTCGGTCCCCGGCCTGGAGTTTCCCCCCCGACGGCCCCGGGGACCCGCGGCAGCTGCAGGAAACCTGAGCACGTCCCCCCTGGGATGTCCCAACGTCCCCAAACCCGCCCGGGACTGCACCGGCTCGCACAGGAGTGATGGAGGGATGTGGACTGAAACACAGAGACTCACTATTTATTTTTTTGTAGTCGCGTCATATGAATGTATCATGGGGTTTTTTGTTTTTGTTTTTTTTTTTTTCAAAATTGTCGTCTTTTTATATTATTTATGCCTTGAATTTTTTTTTTTTTTTTTTTATTCTGGGCAAAACCCAGTGGGAAAACAAGAAAATAAATAAGTAAAAAAATCAACTTGGGCTGAATCTGCACTGCGGTTGGAGCGGCGAAGCGCATTTTGGCGACTTTTTATGCCCTTTCGGTGTCCGTTAACCTTTATTTTTGCAGAAGCACGGATGAAAATCCGGCCTGTCGCACCTTGAAGAACAAAACCCAGTTTAACTTCGCTTTTAATTCCGTAGTTTGAGGGAGTATTATGGCTCAGAAATAAAACACGTTGTGTAAAACCCGCCTTGCCCCTCAGAAATGGCGTAATGTGAGTATCGCGATGTTTTTCTTGATGTTTTTCTTGTAAATACAACAAACCGCTGTTTCTAAAGCCCCAAACAATCTGCTTTGGCAGCACCATCTCCATGAGCTGTTCTAAGTGTTCTAGTGTTTATTTTTTTTCTATTTTATTGCATTATTTGTAAATATGTTAATTTTTTCTCCTTTTTTTTAGGGTTATGCGACCTCCCCATCAAATTCCAAACCTCCCCACGCCTGTAGACTTTGACACCACCTATGCCTCCTCCTCCCTCCTCATTTACCTTCTCCTAAACCCGGCTTTGCCTGGCCGCTCCTCTAAGCCTGGCTTTGCCCTCGCTGGATTTTCTCCTTCGCAAGACCACAGGTTGGGTTTTATTTCATTTCCCCAAACGCTGCGATTTAACTCCATTTTTAAGCCGCCTTGCTTCAATCAGCCCCTGCGCCCGCTCCACTGTATCACATTCAACACTCAAGAAACTGTAATATTCCTTTAGAAATTCAGTATATTTGGAAATAACATTTTTTTTTCAGGGTTTGGAGGTTGAGTTTTTTATTTTTCGGGGTGGTTTGATGAAGAAAACCCTCCTGCCTTTCTCACCACCTGGTCTATATCCCCCATTTTTGGGTGAAAAAGGCTTTACCTTTTAAAATACCATAAAAGAGCAAAACCCTCTTTGCCACCAGCCCCAAATCTTTGTGCCAGATCCGTTTTATCCCCGATGTTTTTCCAGCCATTGAGTTTTGATGCCCGTCCCGGATTATCAATGTGAAGGGACAAGGGGGATGAAAAGGGAAGAATAAAGCAGAAAAGCCATCGGGGTCACGGCGTCGCAGTCTCGGCGCTGGTGCCGTTAACCGGTGGCTCGGCGCTGGCGTCTGGGGGCGGCTCTGCAAAGTGGGGACATCGCGGTGACACCGGGCGGGCGCGGTGTCACCGGGGCCGGTGGCTCAGCCCGTGGGTGCCGTTACCTGGTGCCGCTTGCGCTCCGTCTTCCGTCCTCGCCGCAGTTTCGGCGTCGTCCGGCATACCAACCGGCTCCTGTGCGCCGGCCCTGGTGGGGGGGACAACACTGGGGTGTCACCAGTGCCAGGGCGCGGTGACGCGAGGGGGTTTGGACACTCACGTGCGGAAGAGCAGGTCGTGCAGCCCTGGGGACAGACAGAGGGACGGATGTGATGTGCAGGTGGCTGGGGGGGTGACAAACCGCCCCCTGACCCCGGCACTCACGCGGGAGGGCGTCGCGGTGATGGGCGACGCAGCGTGCGGCCAGAAGGGATGCGGCGGTGGCCACCAGCATCCCCGCCACCGCCGCGCCCGTCACCGCCAGGTAGGCCTCGAAGGGCGGCTCAGCTAGAAGAGAGCGGCCGCTCGTTAGCCCAGCTAATTACCCCAGGGGGTAATTCTACTGCTTATTACCCTGGGGGGTAATTAGGGTAACGAAGCACCCATGTGTGAGCAGCACAGGGGGAGAGGAAGCAGCACCCAGTGCAAGGTTGGGTGGAGGCCAGAGAGGTGGGAGCTTGTGCCTGTTCACTCTGAAACCTACTGATGACTCAGCTCTACGCTCCACTGTCCCCCCCAACTTCACCTGGCGTCTGCACCTCCGAGGGGTGCCCGGCCGTGCGGTGGTTGACGGCCAGCACCCGAAAAGCGTAGAGCACCGCCGGGTCCAGCCCACCCAGCCGCCGGTCGCGGGACTCGGGCTCGATGTCACCGGCGGCCGTTTCCCAGGGCCCAGCCACCCGCCGGGGCTGTTTCTTGGCTGGGCGCCGCTGCACCACGAAACCGGTGAGATTCCCGGTGCCGTGCGTCCGCCACTCCAGCCGCACCTCGGTGCGCGCCCGCGTGTACCGCAGCTTGCTGATGGTGACGTTCGGAGGCGCCGGGTACCCTGCGGGGACAGCCCGGGGGTGACACCCCGAAACGCCACCCCCTTGGGGACCCGCCACCTGTCCCCCCACTCACGTTCCACTCGCAGGCGCACGGCGAGGCTGGCGCTGCCCACGGCGTTGGTGGCGGCGCAGCGGTAGGTGCCGGCATCCCGCGGCCACTCGGCGTCGGGGACCGTGAGGTTGAGCCACGTTTGGCCCCGCTCCAAATGGTACTTGGTGACCGTCCCCGCTGTCACCTCCCGCTCCCTGGGGTCGTACCACACCATGGTGGCACCCAAATTGTCCCCACTGTGCCGCCGGCACGCCAGCCGCGCCTCGCCGCCCTCCAGCACCGCCACCTCGCTGCTCTCCGCCTCCAGCGTGGGGACATCTGAGAAATTGGGGACAATGGGGACGTGCCACCCCGTGGTGACACAGCCAGGGGACGCGGGGACAAGTGGGGCTTACCCAAGCGCAGGCGGCACTCGGCGCCGCCGGCCCGGAGCGGGTGCGCGGCGGCGCAGACGAAATCGCGGCCCCGCAAGCTGCCGCTGGTGCTCAGCACCAGGACGGCGGTGGAAGGCGAGGGGTCCCCCAAAAAGTGTCCCCCGGTGTCCTGCCAGCGCAGGGTGACCGCCGGCGTCCCCCCCTCCCAGCGGCACCGCAGCATCACGTACTCGTCGCCCTTGGTGGCCGCCACCACACAGGAGGGGCCACCGGCGGGGACCCCTGCGCCGGGAGAGGTGCCAAAGTGTTCCCCCAAAAAGGTGACACCTGGGGTGGCTGTTGTGTGGCGGGGGGACGTTTTTGGGGACACTCACAGAGGGTGGTGCCACACGCAGCCCCCCGCGGCAGCGCCGGGTGGGACGCCAGGCAGGAGAAGGAGCTGCCGTTGCTGGTGGCCGCCCCGGGCTGGATGCTGGTGGCTGTGGAGACGCTTGTCCCTGTCACCTCCTCGTTGTCCCCGGGGGGCGCGGGGCCCACCCAGCGCAGCCGTGCCGGCGGGAAGCCCCCGGGCCAGTGGCAGCGCAGGGCCACGGCACGCAGGTCAGCGGTGGCCGTGGCGGAGCAGCTGGGGGTCCCGGCAGGGGGGTCTGCAGAGAGCGGCACCACGGGATGGGGTGGAGGGTGCAGGGGGTGACACCCCCAAAGTGTCCCCAGCACCCACGGCCTCACTGGGGAGTTGTCTTGGTCTGTCTTGGTCGAGGGGGACTGTGGTGGCCGTGGAGGCATCATGGTGACCATAGATGTACTGTGGTGGCCATAAAGGCATCATGATGGCCATGGGTGTACCATGGTGGCCATGGAGACATCATGGTGACCATAGACGTATCATGGTGGCCACGGAGACATCATGGTGGCCATGGATGTATGGTGGCCATGGAGACATCATGGTGACCACGTACATGGTGGCCACGGATGTACCATGGTGGCCATGGAGATGTCATGGTGGCTGTGGATGTACCACGGTGGCCATGGACGTACCATGGTGGCCATAGATGTGTCATGGTGGCCATGGATGTCCCATGGTGGCCATGGAGGCATCACGGTGACCAGGTCCATGGTGGCCCCAGCTGTCCCCCCTCTCCGTGCCCCGTTACTCACAGTAGACGGTGAGGACCACGCTGGCCTGGGTGCGCGTCTGCAGGTGGGGGTTCTCGGCCAGGCAGGTGTAGGTGCCAGCCTGGGCGCGGGCGATGGCCACCATGACGTAGGTTTGGCCAACGTGGACCTGGGAGCCGTTGTGGAGCCAGACGTAGCGGCTGGGGGGGTTGGAGGGGGCCCGGCAGCTGAGCACCACGTCCTCCCGCTCGCCCGCCGAGAAGCCCCCGGTCTCGGGGGAGAAGGGCTCCACCGTGATGGCCGGCGCGTCGGGGCCGTCTGCGGGGACACAGGGACATGCGGTCACCAGGGTGGCCCCACGGAGGGGACGTGGTGGTCCCTGGGGTGACCTCCTGCTGGTGGGGAACTGCAATGTGAAGCCTCCTGAGAAAGGGGCCAGCATGGTGGTTGTGGGCACATCGTGGTGGCCGTGGAGGCGCTGTGGTGGCCATGCATGAAGCATGATGGCCATGGAAGCATCATGGTGGCCGTGGAGGCATCATGGTGGCATCAAGGTGGCCGTGGATGTCCCATGGTGGCCATGGAGGCATCATAGTGGCCATGGTGGTATCATGGTGGCCATGGACATGCCATTGTGGCCATGGATGTATCATGGTGGAAGGGTGCTTGGTGGCCATAGATACACCATGGTGGCCATGGAGGCACCATGGTGGCCATGGAGGCATTATGGTGGCCATGCACATGGTGGCCATGAACATGCCATGGTGGCCATGGAGGCTTCATGGTGGCTGTGTACATGGTAGCCATGTATGTACCATCATGGCCATGGAGACATTGTGGTGACTGGGTACATGGTGGCCATGGAGACATCATGGTGGCCATGGGTACATCCTGGTGGCCATGGAGGCATCACAGTGGCATCATGGTGGCCATGGATGTCCCATAGTGGCCATGGATGTCCCATGGTGGACATGGATGCATCACGGTGACCATGGTGGCATCATGGTGGCCATGTACATGTCATGGTGGCCATGGAAGCTTCATGATGGCCATGGGTGTTCCATGGTGGCAATGGTTATCTCATGGTGCCGTGAATGCATCACGGTGGCCATGGAGCCATCATGGTGGCCACGGTGGCATCATGCTGGCCATGGATGTCCCGTGGCTGTCCCATGGTGGCCCTGGTGGCATCTCCCTCCCCTTTTCTCCCCCACCCCGGGCACTCACAGACAATGTCCAGGTAGACGGGCTCGCTGGCCTGGCTGTTGACCTGGTTGCCCACGGTGCAGACGTACCAGCCCAGGTGGCTCCGATTGGCCGGCGCCAGGTTCAGCTCTGCCCCGGCGCCCGCTGTCCTCAGGGGAGGTGACACCGAGGGACCTCCCCGGGGTTCCCGGTGCTGCCAGGAGAAGCTCAGCGGCTCCGTCCCCTCCCGCACGGCACAGCTCAGGGCCACCGCTGTCCCCTCGGCCACCGCTGCTGCCGATGGCCGCACGAAGGGCTTGGAGACGGGCACTGCGGGCAACCAAACGTCAGTGGCCACCAAAACTGTCCCACCCGGGGTGACATCTCCAGCCCAGCCTGTTTATTGGCTAGTGAGAAGGTGGGTGGGCTAGTGAGGAGGTGGCCTGGCTGTGGGCATGGGGATTGGCCAGAGTGGCCACCTGCGGGCTAGTGAGAGCAGGTCTGGGTGGGTGGGATGCTGGGGTGGGCAAGGGGGTGGGGATGGCTACTGGGGTGCTGTGTTGGCTAGTGGGGCTCCATACTGCCTAGTGGCAAGCTTTGTTGACTAGTGGAGCCTGTTATTGGCTAGTGGGGCACTACATTGGCTAGTGGGGCTCTATGTTGACTAGTGGCATGCTTTGTTGGCTAGTGGAGCCCTACCTTGGCTAGGGGGCTGTTACATTGGCTAGTGGGGGCTCTACATTGGCTAGTGGGGCCCTTATTGGCTAGTGGGGCACTACACTGGCTAGCGGGGCCCATGGTTGGCTAATGAGACCCTTGGTTGACCATTGGGGCCCTTGGTTGGCCAGTGGAGCCCTTCGTTGACCAGTGAGGCACTTCACTGACTACTGGGACTCTTTGTTGGCTAGTGGGGTCCTTCATTGGCTAGTGACAGTCTTCATTGGCTAGTGAGGCACTACCTTGGCTAGTGGGGCTCTATACTGGCTAATGACACTCTTCGTTGGCTAGTGGGACACTTTGTTGACCAGTGGGGCCCTTCGTTGTCTAGTGGGGCAGTACCTTGGCTACTGGGACCTTTCCTTGGCTACTAGGGCCCCACCTTGGCTAGTGGGACCCTTCGTTGGCTAGTGGGGCTATTCATTGGCTAGTGGGGCCCTACCTTGGCTACTGGGGTCCTTTGTTGACTAGTGGGGCACTACCTTGGCTACTGGGGCCCTTCCTTGGCTAGCGGGACTCTCAATGGCTAGTGGGATCCTTCGTTGACCAGTAGGGCCCTTTGTTGGCTACTGGGGCTGTTCATTGGCTAGTGGGGCACTACCTTGGCTACTGGGGCCCTTCCTTGGCTAGTGGAACCCTTGGTTGGCTACTGGAGCCCTACCCTGGCTAGTACCGGCCGCCCGGTGGCCAAGACTCACCGAGGACCCGCAGCAGGACACTGTGGTAGCCCAAGCGCTGCCGCCCGCGCTCGGGGAACAGCCCCTGGCACAGGAACCGGCCCTGGGCTCCCGCCCGCAGCTCCCGCAGCTCCAGCGTCCCCGCTCGCAGCGTCACCCTCCCCAGCGTCCCCGCGCCGGGGGCCACCGTCACCTCCCCGCCCTGGCCCGCGGCCACCGCCCGGGGCAGCCCGGTAGCCCCGAGCGGCCACGTCGCCCCCGGCGCGAAGCTCCAGAACACGACGCTCGGTGCCGCCGTCCCCGTCCCGCAGCTCAGCTCCACCGCTCGGCCCCGCACGCCCGTCACCGTCACCTCCTCGTCCCCCCCCGGCGGCCGCTGACCTGCAGGGGGGGGATGAGTCGCTCGGGGGTCTCTCCCCAATTTTTTGGGGGGATTTCAGGGGGTTTCGGGGCTCCGCTCACCTCCCGTCAGCACCGGCAGCAGCCACAGGATCCAGGGTCCCCCCCAGCGCGGTGCCGCCGCCACCCGCCCGCGCTCCATGTCACCATGTCCCCCCCAAGCAGCGCTGCGCTCTCTCCGGTTACCCCCCCGGTAATTAAGCCCAGCCCTGATTAACCCTTAATTATTAATAAACCCGGCGCGGGGAGGGGGAACCCAACACCCGGTTAAATCTGAGGGTTGAGGACACGCACGCTCGTCATGGAACCAACAATGTCCCCTCTTCCTGCTCCTTGGGGGGGATTTATTCCTTAAATTTATCCCCCCTGTTCATTTTTTGGGTGAAAAAAGGGGAAAATTTGCTGCTGCCGATCAAAAACGGGGGGTTTGGGTGCCGGGGGAAGCCACCAGGGTTTGATATTTCATCCTCTGCATCAAATATTCATGGGGGTAACGGCTCGAATCCCTCCGCCAAAGCAAAAATTCCCGCTCCCCCCGGTCGCCGATTCCTTAATTACAATTAATTCCTCATTAACAAAACCCACACCGTTAACATTGAACATCAGGCTGCCTGCAAAGAAGGTTTTGGGGCTTAAAACAACCAAAATGTGTTAAAACCGGTCACCTAGAGCCGCTGCCAATGCAGTTTTTCTATTTCTTTGGGGCACATTTTCTATTTTTTGGGGGTAAATTTTCTATATTTTGGGGCAAATTTTCTATTTTCTGAGCATACCGAGCCCCATTTCTATTTTGGAAGGGCAAATTTTCTATTTTTGGGGGGCAAATTTTCTGTATTTTGCGGCAAATTTTCTATTTTCTGTGCGCACGAAGCCCCATTTCTATTATTTGGGGGGCAAAGTTTCTATTTGGGGGGGCAAATTTTCTGTATTTTGTAGCAAATTTTCTAATTTCTGAGCACACTCAGCCACTCAGGGGATTCTTCAAGGCTACAAAAACCTCGGAAATTAACCCCAAAACAAAACCAAGGACGATAATCACTGATAATTATAAATTATTTAATTGCATCTGAGGGTTCCCCCCCTACAGCACAACAAACCCAAACACCTTCCGGAAGTGAAAAGAACAAAAACGGGAGGTTTTTTCTTTCCATTTTGAAACAAAATTGGGATTTTTAGGCAGCAAATCCCCGTCGCAAACTCAATTTTCGAGCTTCTCCAGCTCATCCATGTCATCCGGGTCCAGCTGCTTGATCTTGGTCTCTAAAAAAGACAAAAAATTGACATTTTTTTGGCACAAACGGGGTGAAAACCAAAGCAAGCCGGCATTAAAAAAGCAAAATTTGGGTTTTCGGAGGGTTCATCACTCAGATTTTCATCCCGTGTTTCAATTTAAAGGACAATTAAATTAAAATAAATTTAAATTTCAAGGAGTTTGGCGGCTCCGCGGGTGAAGCCGAGGACACAACGTAGTTTTCCACACCCTAATAATTAAAAAAGCCGCCAGTGCGGGCAAAATTTTGTGAAAATATTGTGAAAATACCGTGAAAATCCACATGATTTGATCTTGGGGAATAATAATTATAATATTATTATAATAATAATTTCAGCCACCGAGATGAGGCAGCGGCTCCTCTGGCGACGGGGAAAACGCAGAAAAAAATGCAAAAAAACCCCAATCGATGTCCAATCTCGTGGGTTGTTTCAGTGAAAATTCGGCTGTCAGGGCTAAAAAATAACCCGAAAAATGGGCCGGAAGGCGAAAAACACGTCGGGTTTGGGCGGAAACTCACGGAAATGCTTCTCGATGAGCAGCACCAGCCCCACATCGCCGCTTTCCACCATGCTGAAGGCGATGCCGCGTTTCCCGAACCGGCCCGTCCGCCCGATGCGGTGCAGATACGTCTCGAAATCCGGCTCGTTGTTCTGGTCCGTCGGGAGGCTGAAGTTCACGACCACGGTCACCTGCTGCACATCGATCCCTGGGGAGAAAAACATTAAAAAAATATTTTAAAAATATTTTAAAAAGGGGTTGGGGAGAATTCATTGCACCGGGCGAGGGCGGGAGATGTTTGATGTGGCAGAAAACACGTTTGGTTTGGCAGAAAAAGCGTTGAGTTTGGCAGAAAACATGCTGGGTTTTACGATAAATGCATTTGGTTTGGTGGAAAATCTGTTGGGTTTTGTAATAAACGTGTTGGGTTTGGCCCAAAACGCATCGTTTGGTTAAAACATGTTGGGTTTTGTGGAAAACGTGTTGGGTTTAGCAGAAGACGTGTTGGGTTTGGCTGAAAATGTGTTGAGTTTGGCTGAAAATGCGTTGGGTTTTGTGGATAAACGTTGGGTTTTGCGATAAACGTGTCATTGGGTTTAAACGTGTTGGGTTTTGTGGAAAACGTGTTGAGCTCGGCATAAGATGCGTTGGGTTTGGCCGAAAACGCGTTGGGTTTTGTGGATAAACGCGTTGGGTTTTGTGATAAACGTGTCATTGGGTTTAAACGTGTTGGGTTTTGTGGAAAACGTGTTGAGTTCGGCATAAGACGCGTTGGGTCTGACCGAAAATGCACTGCATTTTGTGGAAAAACACATTGGGTTTGGCCAAAAATGCGTTGAGTTTGGCCTAAAAATGCGTTGGGTTTTGCAATAAACACATCATTGAGGTTAAATGTGTTGGGTTTTGTGGAAAACCAGCAGAAGACGTGTTGAGTTTGGCCGAAAACAGGTTGAGTTTTGTGGAAAAACGCATTGGGTTTGGCCAAAAATGCGTTGAGCTTGGCCGAAAACACATTGGGTTTTGTGGATAAATGCGTTGGGTTTTGCAATAAACGTGTCATTGAGCTTAAACATGTTGGGTTTTGTGGAAAACGTGTTGGGTTCAGCACAAGACGTGTTGGGTTTGGCCAAAACCACGTTGAGTTTCGTGGAAAAACGCGTTGGGTTTGGCCAAAAACGCATTGCGCTTGGCCGAAAACGCGTTGGATTTTGTGGATAAACGCGTTGGGTTTTGCGATAAACGCGTCGGGGTTGTCGGCGCTACCTCTGGCGCAGACGTTGGTGGCGATGAGCACCTTCTCCTTGCCGTCGCGGAAGCGCTGGATGACGTCGGCGCGTTGGGCCACCGTCAGCTCGGCCGTCAGGACGGCCACGCGGTGCCCGTCCTGGCTCATCTCCACCGCCAACCAATCCGCGCTGCGCCGCGTCTGCCCGAAAAAGCGATCCCGCCGTCATTCCCGACCCGAGTTTCCCATCCCGCGCTCGGCGCCGCCGCGAAATCAATCGAAAACCCCCCATTTTCCTCATCGCGAAAACGTGAAAATCCCCCGATTTCACCGCTTTACCGGGCAAAAAATCATGGCCTGGCCGATGGTGACGCTGCCGTAGATGTTGCAGAGCGCCCGGTACTTCTCCTCGCGCCCGCGGCACACCAAGAAATACTGGCGGATGTTGCTGAGCGTCAGCTCCTCCTCCCGCAGCTTGATGACGATGGGGTTGGCCACGATCTGCACGGCGAAGGCGCGGACGCTCTCCTTGAACGTGGCCGAGAAAAGCAGCATCTGGCAGCCCTTGGGTAGCGCCCTGCGCCGAAAAAACGGCATTTTATGACCCGTTCGAAAGCGAAAATTGTTTCGTTTAAGCCGATTTCGCGGCGCTTTTGATGAAAGAACCCAACGCAATGGTTTGAATTAAAACGAAGCGTCTTTCTGCGTCTCGCGGGCACCGTTTTGCGAAAAGCTGCATCCCCGGCCCCAAAACTCCCTTAAATAGCGATTAAAAATACAAAAATGGAACTAATATTCACCTCTGGATGCGGATGCTCTGGTAGAAGAGGCCCCGATAATTTAACTTAAGCAGATTTTGCGCCACTTTTGATGGAAAAAGAACACAACGCAACAATTCGAATTAAAACGAAGCATCTTTCTGCGTCTATGCGGCCGCTGTTTTGTGAAAAGCCGCGTCCCTGGCCCCAAAATTTCCCTTAAAAAGCAATAAGTGGAATAAAGGGAACCTCCAGAAGTGGATGCTCTGGTAGAAGAGCCCCCGATAATTTAATTTAAGCGGATTTTGTGTCACTTTCGATGGAAATAGAGCCCGACGCAACGGCTCGAAGGAAAACAAAGCATCTTTCTGCGTCTTGCGGCCGCCGTTTCGCANGATGCGGATGCTCTGGTAGAAGAGGCCCCGATAATTTAACTTAAGCGGATTTTGCGCCACTTTTGATGGAAAAAGAACACAACGCAACAATTCGAATTAAAACGAAGCATCTTTCTGCGTCTATGCGGCCGCTGTTTTGTGAAAAGCCGCGTCCCTGGCCCCAAAATTTCCCTTAAAAAGCAATAAGTGGAATAAAGGGAACCTCCAGAAGTGGATGCTCTGGTAGAAGAGCCCCCGATAATTTAATTTAAGCGGATTTTGTGTCACTTTCGATGGAAATAGAGCCCGACGCAACGGCTCGAAGGAAAACAAAGCATCTTTCTGCGTCTTGCGGCCGCCGTTTCGCAAAAAGCCGCGTCCCCAGCCCCAAAATTCCCTCAAAAAGGGATAAAAAAATGGAAAGAGGAAACCTTTGGGTGCGGATGTTCTGACAGGAGAGCCCGATAATTTAATTTAAGCTGATTTTGTGCTACTTTTGATGGAAGAAGAACCCAACGCAAGGGCTTGAAGGAAACAGAAGCTTCTTTCTGTGTCTTGCAGCCGCTGTTTTGCAAAAAGCTGCGTCCCTGGCCCCAGAATTCCCTCAAAAAGCGATAAAAAATGGAAAATAGGGGACAACTCTTCACCTCTGGATACGGATGCTCTGGTAGGAGAACCCCCGATGATTTAGTTTAAGATGATTTTGTGTCACCTTTGATGGAAAGTGAACCCAACCCAACAGCTCCAAGGAAAACGAAGCATCTTTCTGCGTCTCGTGGCCGCCGTTTTGCGAAAAGCCGCGTCCCCGGCCTCAAAACTCCCCTAAAAAGTGATTAAAAATACAAAAAACGGGACAAATCTTCACCTCTGGATGCGGATGCTCTGGTAGGAGAGCCCCTGCGTGTCGATCATGATGTCGGCCTCGTCCAGCACGAACAGCTTGATCCTCTTCACATCCACCACCTTCTGCTTGAAGCACCAGTCGAGCATCGTCCCCGGCGTCCCGATGACGATCTGCCCGGCCGGCGCGGCGCCCGGCGCCACTACCACACCGGAAAACCGCATTTTACGCCTTTTTCACCCCGATTTCCCGCTCGCCGAGGGTTTCGATTAAAACGAGCGGCGCCGACGCTTCGCGGCAGGGTTGGAAACTCACCCGGCGGGCGCGAAAAAGTGGGGAAAAGGGGCGTTTTCAAAGGACTCACCGCGGTTTCCCCGCACGGCGTAGGTCACCCGGACGTCGGCGCAAAACCGCCCGATGGTCTCGATCACCTGCCCGATCTGCAGCGCCAGCTCGTAGGTGGGAGCCAAGCAGAGGCACTGGCGGGGAGAAAAAGAAGCGTGAGGCGAAAATCGACGCGTTTAAAACCCGAGGGCGTTGCCGGGGTGCGGGACGATTCATTATTTTGAGGGGACGGCGAGAAGAGCGCAGGAAAATCATTAAAAGACGCGGGGGGACGCGGCGTCGCACGAGGGATTTAAGCAGAAAGCCGACATTGCTCTTACGAAGGGTTAATTTCTTTAAAACTGGGTTTAACTTGTTCAAAACCAACCTTTAAATTGAGACAGATTCAAATCATGAAGGTGGCGAGGGGGTTTAAGCCGCTGCACAATGTGAGTTTAGGAGAGCTAAAGCTTGGCTTAAACTGCTCCTGGAGACTCAAGCGCATCCTTAAGCTGGCGCTGTGGTTTTTGTCCTACCTGCTCCTTCGGCGGGTTTAAAACCAGAGACGGGGCCAAAACCCAGCGCGGCGTCTGGAGGATTTTGGGTTAAAAAAACCCCTTTTTCCTGCGTCAACTCTCCCTTTCCTACGTTACCTGCGGGGATTTCTCGGCAGCATTAACCCTGCTCAGCATCGCCAAGACAAAAGCCGCTGTTTTCCCTGTCCCTGACTGGCTCTGCGCAATCAAATTTTGGGGCCTGAAAAAGCAAAAAAAGCGGGAGCGTTTTGGGGATAAAACCCCCGGTTTCGGGGGCGAACCCGCGCGACGGCCACTCACGGATACGCCAGCATGATGGGCAGCGCCGTCTCTTGGATTTTCGACGGGCGGTTGAAGCCCATCATGTAAATCCCCTGCAAAAGCTCTTTTTTCCTGTAAAAAATTTAAAAAAAAAAAAAGTGTCAAAACAGGGCATTTTGAGGCAAAACAGTGGGTTTTGGGGCTTTTTTAAGGCTCACAGGGGCAGCTCCTCGAAGGTTTTGACGGAAAAAAGGGGGGATTTGGGGTCCTGCTGCAGGATCTCCACGTGGTGACTCGACTCCACCAGCGAGGTGCGGATCAGCTTGTTCAGCAGCGACGTTTCCGCTGAATCCACTGCAAAAATAACATGAAAACTTAAAAAAAAAGGACTTTAGGATGAATTTCGCCTCTTTCCTGCCAATATGGGGTATCCAGATGTCCCCGCTCTTGGGGGGAACCCCCAAAACCCCTCAGGAACCCCCAGAACACCCCCCGGGGTACCCCAAAGAGCCCCAGGATTCCCCCAAAACCCTTCTAGGAGCCTTCGGAATCCCCCCAGGATCTCCCAAGACCCCTGCAGAAACCCCCAAAGACCCCTCAGGACCCTCCCAGGACCCCCCAAAACCCCCATAGGACCCCTCAAGACATCCCAGAACCCACCCAGGACCCTCAGAAACCCCCAGTACGCCCCCAAGCCCCCTGCAGAAACCCCCCTAAGACCCCTCAGGACCCCCCAAATCCCCCCAAGACCCTCAGGATCCCCCCAGGAGCCTCCCATGACGCCCAAGACCCCCCAGGCCTCTCCCAGGACCCTCAGGATCCCCCCCAAACCGCCCCCACCTCTCTCCTCCTCCTCCTCCTCCTCCTCCTCCCTCTGGTCACCGCGGTCTCCTGCGGATCCTCCTGCGGGTCACAGAGCGGCTGACAGAGCGGCCCCGTGAGGCGCAGCCCTGCCCGGGGCGCTCCCTCCCTTTACCCCGGCGGTGCACGAAGGGGTCCCGGCGGAGCTGCGGGGGGAGAAGCGGCCGTTACCGGGGAAGGCGGGGGGAGCCCCGCGGTAATTCGGGGGGAGTGGTCCCGGTGCCCACCCGCTCGGCCCAGCCGCCGCTGTCCCCCGCCTCCGCCATTGCGGCCGCTTCCTGAACGTTCAGGCGGGTGGCGCCGCCTGGCGGACGGGCGGACCGCGACGCAGCGGAGCTGGCATCGGATTGGCTGGTTGGGTGGGGGCGGTGACGCCCCCTAACGGGCGGGAGGACCGGTGGAGGCACCGGAAGGGGCGGGAACTTCCGGGGCAGCGGGAGCGGCTGCAGCGCGGCAGGTACGGCCGGGGGGGGGGACACGGACCCCAACAGGGGATTTGGGGAACAGGGGACACCCCATAGGGATTTGGGGTGTCCATGGGGGGGCAAAGAGCCCCCCAATAGGCTTTGGGGTTGGTCCCTGAGGGTAAAAGACCCCCATAAGGTTTTCGGGGTCCCTGAGTGGGCAGAGACACCCCCCCCCAATAGGGTTTTAGGGGACCGCTGGCGGGGCAGAGACCCCCCCATAAGGTTTTGGGGGGTCTCTAGGGGGAAGAGACCCCCCCATAGAGCTTTGGGCTGTCCATGGCGGGGGCAGAGACCCCCGTGTAAGTGTTGGGGGGGTCCCTGAGGAAACAGAGACCCCCCCATAGGGATTTGGGGAACAGGGGCCAGCCCATAAAGTTTTGGGGGTCCCTCGCAGGGTAGACATTCCCCTCATAGAGTTTTACATGGGCTCTGTGGGGGCAGAGACCCCCCCATAAGTGTTGGGGGGGTGTACCTGAGGAGGCAGAGACCCCCCCCCCATAGGGTTTTAGGGGATCCCTGGGAAGGATTGGGGGGGGGGGGGGTGAAGAGACACCCCTCCCCCCCCATAGGTGTTGAGGGGGTCCCTGAGGAGACCCCCCGATAGGGTTTTGTGGGGACAGGGGCCACCCCCATAAGGTTTTGGGGGTCCCTGATGGGGGAAGAGACCCCCCCCATAAGTGTTCGGTGGTCCCTGAGTGGGCAAAGACCCACATAGGGATTTGGGGGGCAGAGAACCCCCAGATGGTTTTGGGGGATCTCTGAGGGAACAGAACCCCCCCCATACAGTTTTGAGGGACAAGGGCCACCCCCATAGGGATTTGAAGGTCCCTGGGGGGCAGAGACTCCCCCATAGTGTTTTGGGGGTCTCTCAGGGGGCAGAGACCCCCCCCATGGGGTTTTTGGTGGGTGCCCTGGAGGCAGACCCTCCTCCCATGGGGTTTTGGGGACCTCATAGGGGTTTCTAGTTAATTAGGCCTCTAATTAACCCCCAGAGTGATACGAAGCCACCCACACACTTTATTAACAAAAGAATTTGCTGAGATGCCGGAAATAAAACCACAGGCAACGACCCCCCAAAATCACCACGCTCGTTATGATTAATTAGCAAATATTCATACAAAGTAAGAATATTAGGGAAAAGTCTCCGCCCCTCAAATCTTAACGGGGACAGAAAATTTGCGGGGTGGGACATCAAGTTTTAAAACCCCAAATTTAACCCGCTCCAAATACAAAAAGCGGATTTTTTTTCCAAATTTTCGAGGAGGGAAAAATGTCGTTAATGAATTAATCGCTGTTTTTTTGGGGGGTCAGGAGGTGGATTTTCGGGGGACGAGCCCCTGCGCCAGGTCCCACCGCACCTCCCAGCGCAGAGCCGCGCGTTTCTTTTCGGTGGGGACGGCGTAGGCGTTGGGGCCACGAGGCCGCCGCGGTTTTTCGGGGGGCGGAGGGTGCCAAATCATCCTCTCGCGGACCCCCCAGCGCAGCCCGTTCCGCGGATCCTCCCCCGGGATGGGGAATTTCTCCCACTCGCGTTTATATTCCAAATATTTGGCGACGGGGTCGGATTTGCCTCGGCGAGGAGCCGGCGAGTCGAAGCGCGGGGGGATGAAGGATTTGGGGGGTCCCCACGGCGAAATGGGGGATCCGCGGGTACCGAAATCCCCGGGGGTGACACAGGGACTGTCCCCAAAGAGCCAGGGACGCGGCGACTCCTCCGAGCTCGTCTCCATTTCCCCCTCGGAAATGCTGGTTTCGTTTCCTAAGATTTTCCAAAATTCGTCGTGTGATTCATCCCAAACCTGCGCGGAGCCGTCGGGGCCATGTCGAAGAACCTTCCTCTTCATCTTCCTCCCCGTGCGTTCGGTGGAAAATGGGGGAAAATCCCCCAAAACGGGGGAGGCGGCGGCACAGGGATGTCCCCGCTCCTCGGCGTCCCAACTGTGCCACTCCAGTCCCATGCTCGCCATCGTTTCCCCCAAATTGGGTGGATTCTGTAAAAAAAAATAGGAGGAAATCAGAGTTAATTTATTGTGGCTAAAAATCAAGGTTGGATTTTCGGGGCGTTGATTTAATGATGGGCGGGGAAGGTGCCGACGGGGCCGATGGATCGTGTGGCTGCGGGAGAGAAGGGATTAAAAAGCGCAAAAAAAAAATCATAATAATTAATTAAAAAAAGTTGTGAGGTGAAGCTGCCCAAGCTGAACCCCCTTGGGGCAGCAAAATAGAGAATTATTGCAGGGGGTTCAAAAATGCAGAATTATTGGGAGGGTTCACACATCAAGAATTATTGGGAGGGTGTCAAAACCAAAGAATTATTGTGAGTGGTTTAGAAATATATTTTTTAAGTTTTTAATTAAAAAATGATTGAAAGAAATTTTAAAATAATGGTAGATTAATTTTTTTAATTTTAACATAATAGTGAATCTTATTAATATTTCTTATATTGATACATTTTTAACAATCATTAAAAATCAAAATAATTTTTAAATTAAAAAGTTTTCATTTAAAAATGATATTGATTATATCATCAGTATTATATTAATATTAATAATAGATGTAAGATAATTGTTTTAAATATATTACCAGTTATAACAATATAGTAGTATTGATAATGTTATTAATATCAATAACAACTAATTTTAAAGCAATAGTTTTAATTTAAAATAATTTTAATTTAAAAATAATTTAATTAAATTTTAAAATGTAAATAATTTAATTTAAAATATAATATTACCAATTCTAACATTATTAATACTATTATATTATTATTAATATTAATACCGATTTTATAGTAATTGTTTTGATTTAAAATAATTTTTTAAATAACTAAAATTTTTAAAACAAAATAATTCACTTTAAAATATAATATTACCAGGTATATAATTATTAATATTACTACTATATTATTATTAATATTAATAAATATGTTAAAGTTTTAATTTAAAATAATTTTAATTTAAAAATAATGTAGTTAAATTTTAAAATTAAAATAATTTCCTTTAAAATAATATTACCAGTTAGAACATTATTAATGGTACTTTAATATTAATATTAATAACAATTTTAAAGTAATAGTTTTGATTCAAAATAATTTTCATTTAAAAATTATTAATTAAATTTTCGAAAGAAAATCATTTAAATTTGGAACCGTTTTTCCAATACAATATTGTTTTGCAATGACCTGACGGTTTCGTTCCCCGTGTCCCAGCGCGATGGCCGCGGACGTTGAGCGGCTGACCCGGCGGGTGCAGGAGCTGGAGCAGGAGGTGACGCGGCTGCAACAGCAACTCCAACAAAACCCCCAACGCCCCCAAACTCCCACCAAAAAACCCCCCAACGGCCCCAAACGCCCGTTCGACTTCGGCGCCCACGGCCGGCGGCGCGCGGCCTTGAAAATCGCCTACCTGGGCTGGGGGTACCAGGGCTTCTCCAGCCAGGAGAACACGCACAACACGGTGGAGGAGCAGCTGTTCCGCGCGCTCGGCACCACGCGCCTGGTGCCGGACAGACAGACGGCGCGCTACCAGCGCTGCGGACGCACGGACAAGGGCGTCAGCGCCTTCGGACAGGTCGGGCACGGAAATCGGGGCTTTACGCCCTCAAAATCCTCTCTAGTGATGGGGTTTGGGCACATTGGGGCTACTGTGGGCCATATTAATGCTGTTTTTTCCCCATAATAATGCTATTTCTTCCCATAGTAATGCTATATTTTCCATATTAATCTTATTTTTTCCATATTAATGCTATGCTTGACCATATTAACAGCATCCTTTCCATATTAATGCCACTATTTCCATATCAGTGTCATTTGTTCCGTATTAGCATCATTTTTCCCATATTAATGCTATTTTTCCCATATTAACGCGCTATATATATATCCAGATTAATGCTATTTTTCCCATATTAATGCTATATATATATATATCCAGATTAATGCTATTTTTCCCATATTAATGCTATATATATATCCAGATTAATGCTATTTTTCCCATATTAATGCTATATGTATATCCAGATTAATGCTGTTTTTCCCATATTAATGCTATGTGTATATATATCCAGATTAATGCTATTTCCCATATTAATGCTATACATTTCCTTATTAGTGCTATTTTTTCCATATAGTGCAATATTGTCCCTACTAATGCCTTTGTTTCCATATTCACACCATTTCTTCCCATATTATTGCCTTTTTTGTCCACATTAGCGCCATTTTTTGTCCACATTAATGCTCATTTTTTCCATATTAATTCGAATTATTCCATATTAATGCCCTTTTTTGTCCATATTAGCACTATTTCTTTCCATATTAGCACCATTCATTCCATATTAATGCCATTTTCCCCATATTAATGCCACTTTTTCCCACATTAATGCCATTTCTTTCAATTTTAATGCTATTGTGTCCACATTAGCACTATTTCTCCCATATTAGCACTCATTTTTTCCATATTAGCACCATTTCTTCCATACTCACGCTATTTTTTCTCCTATTAATGCCATTTTTCCCATACTAATGCCATTTTTTGCCCACATTAACACCGTTTTCCCCACATTCCCACCATTTCTTTCCCTATTAGCACCATATTTCCCCCATTAACCCCAATCCTGTCCATATCAGCACCATATTTCCCCCATTAACCCCAATCCTGTCCATATTAGCACCATATTTCCCCCGTTAACCCAAATCCTGTCCATATCAGCCCCATATTTCCCATATTTCCACCATTCCTCCCCATGTTTCCCATATTTTTTTGTTCCAGACGAGACAACCAAACGCCCTTTAAGTCGCAGCTTCCCCCCGCCAAACCAAGCCACGTCTTCCTCGGCAGAGCCGATTTAACTCCCAAAAAATAAAGAATAAACCCAATAATTAAACGTTTTCCCGCAGGAGCGACGAATTGACCGATTCCCACTCTAAAATAAATCCAATTTTCCCCTTTCCCAGGTGATTTCCCTGGATCTCCGCTCCAACCTGAAGCAGCCGAGCAGTGATGAGACAGCGGGCGAGCTGCGCTACCCCCACATGTTAAACCGGGTGCTCCCCCCCGATATTCGGGTGCTGGCCTGGGCCCCCGTGGGCCCCGAATTCAGCGCCCGCTTCAGCTGCCTCCAGAGGACCTACCGCTATTTCTTTCCCCGCGCGACGCTGGACGTGGCGCTGATGCACCGGGCGGCCCAGCGTTACGTGGGGACGCACGATTTCCGTAATTTCTGCAAGATGGACGTGGCCAACGGCGTCACCAACTTCCAGAGGACGGTTCTCGGCGCGGCGGTGACGCCGGCGGACGCGGACAGCGCCGGAAAGTCACCAGAAAACCCGTTTGGGCTGTGGTGTTTCGAGGTGACGGGGCAGGCGTTCCTCTATCACCAGGTGCGCTGCATGGTCGCCGTGCTCTTCCTCATCGGCCAAGGGATGGAAAGACCAGAGATCATCGACGAGCTGCTGGATGTGGAAAAAAACCCCCGCAAACCGCAGTACAGGTGCGGAAAAATGGGTTTCGTTCACGCCGTTGTGTCCGTATTAGCGGCGTTTGTTCCGTATTAGCGGCGTTTGTTCCGTATTAATGTTATTTTTTTCTATGTAGTGCTATTTTTTCCCGTATTAGCCCCACTTTGTCCATATTAACGCTAATTTTGTTCACATTAATGTTAATTTTTTCTGTATTAATGCCATGTCTTTCTGTATTAGCGCCATTTCTTTCCATATTAATTTTTTTCCACATTCATGCTATTTTTTCCATATTGATGTAAATTGGTCCATATTAGTCCTTTTTCCTATATTAATGTTAATTTTGTCCATATAAATGCAATTTCTTTCCATATTAATGCCATTTCTTTCCATATTAGCACCATTGCTTCCACATTAGCACCATTTCTTCCCATATTAGCAATAATTTATTGGATATTAATGCCATTTTTTTCCATATTAATGCCATTTTTGTTCATATTCATGTCTTTTCTGTCCATACTAATGCCATTTTTTGTCCACATTGGCACTATTTCTCCCGTATTAGTGCCATTTCTTTCCATATTCGTGCCATTCCTTTCCATATTTGCACTACTTTATTCCATATTAATGTTAATTTTGTCCATATTAATGCAAATTCTGCCCATATTAGTGCCATTCTTTCCATATTAGTGCTGTTCTTGCCCATATCAATACCATTTTGTCCATATTAGTGCCATTTTTCTCCATATTAGTGCTTTCCTGTCAATACTAATGCCATTTTTGTCCATATTAGCTCTATTTCTCCCATATTAGCACCATTTCTTTCCATATTAGCACTAATTTATTCCACATTAATGCCATCTTGTCCATATTAGCGCTATTCTGTCCATATTAATGCTGGTTTTTCCATATTAATGCTATTTGGTCCATATTAGCACTTTTTTCCTACATTAATCCTAATTTTGTCCATATTAATCCTGATTTTGTCCATATTAATCCTGATTTTGTCCATATTAATCCTGATTTTGTCCATAATAGTGCCAGTTTTGCCCATATTTGTGCTATTCTTATTCATATTAATGCCATTTTTGTTCCTATTAGTGCCTTTTCTGTCCATACTAATGCCATTTTTGTCCATATTAGCTCTATTTCTCCCATATTAGCACCATTTCTTTCCATATTAGCACTTATTTATTCTGTATTAATGCTAATTTTGTCCATATTAATGCTAATTCTGCCCATATTAGCACCATTCTTGTCCACATTAGTGCCATTTTGTCCATATTAGTGCCATTTTTTCCATATTAGCTCTATTTCTCCCATATTAGCACCATTTCTTTCCATATTAGCACTAATTTATTCCACATTAACGCCATTTGTTTCCATACTAGCACTAATTTATTCCACGTTAATACCATTTCTTTCCACACCAGCGCTAAACCATAAACCGCAGCGCCGTTTTTGCCAAACGCCGCATCACCCAACCCTCATTTTTATTTATCCCAACACCTCAACCCCTCTTTTTTTCCCCCTCCAGCATGGCCGTGGAGTTTCCCCTTGTCCTCCACGACTGCGAATTCGAGAACCTCCGCTGGATTTACGACCGGGATGTGCAGGAATTCACCGTCTCCCACCTCCAGCAGCTCTGGGCCGCCCACGCCGTCAAAACCCACATTTTACGCGACATGTTACGCGGCTTGGACGCCGCCCCCGTTGCGCGTAAGACCCCGTTTTTTTGCGCTAAAACCTCGAGATAAAGCTTAAAAAACAGACGGGGGGGGTGGGATAATTAATTAAAGCGTTGTTTTTATAATTACAGGGCAAAGCGACGGCGAAACGGCTCCATGGGGGGAGTCGAATCCCCCGCTCTGCGCCCAGCTCGGTGGGTTCGTGGAAGGCGTCAAATCCCGGGTTTACAAACCGCTGTTGGCTCGTCCCAAGTGCGAGGGGCTGGAGGAGCGAATCCGGCATTTCGTGAGGAGGGGAAGGATCGAACCCCCCCCCGGTTTGGGGACACGGGGGGACGGGGACGAGCAGCCCCCCGAAAACAAGAGGGGTCACCACAACCCAGGGGGCGACGGCGCAGCAGAGCAGCCGCCCAAGAGGGTTTGTGTGGACGGGGACGCGGTGCCTATGGGGGAATAGGCGGCTTTGCGGCTTCGCTTTATTTTTTTAATCGGAAAAATGGTGTTTTTTCAGCGCTGTTTTTTATAAAATGAGAGAAGCGTGAAGCGGCCTGGACTGGAAGGGGATGGGGTCGCCTCAGTTGTGGGGCTGTACTGGGTTATACTGGTTTACACACCCACCTGCCCGCCCTCCCTCCACGCGCCCCCCAGTACCTGACAGGATTTACACGTTTTTATTCCCTGATACCTGATGGGATTTACACGTTTTTGCCCCCCAATACCTGACAGGATTTACATGTTTTTATTCCCTGATACCTGACAGGATTTACACGTTTTTGCCCCCCAATACCTGACAGGATTTACACATTTTTACCCCCCGCTACCTGACAGGATTTACACATTTTTCCCCCCCGGTACCTGACAGGATTTACACGTTTTTATTCCCCGATACCTGACAGGATTTACACGTTTTTATTCCCAGTATCTGAGAGGATTTACACGTTTTTACACCCCAGTACCTGACAGGATTTACACGTTTTTCGCCCCCCGGTACCTAACGGCTTTTACACATTTTTACCCACCCCCCTCCCCGATACCTGGCAGGGTCCCGTCCTTCCGCGGCGACCGTTACCGGCCGCCAACCGTCGCCGGGATTTAAACAGCCAGCTGGGGACGCGGCCCTCCCGCTGACGCTGCTGCCATTGGGCGGCGTGAGTGTCGATCGGCTGGACACCACCTTCCTATTGGACGAGTGCGATGAAGTGCTGCCTCCGCGCTGCCACTATTGGATAGAAAAGGGGAAGAAGGGCAGGAGGAAGGAAGATGGCGGCGGGGGCCACCTCTGAGGCCCGCCCTGAGCGCAGCCGCCGTTGGCTGAGGTGGGTGTCACTCGGGAGTTTGTCATATTCCGATTGGCTCTGCGGGCTGAAGCACCGCCTCTGCGCCGCCTCCATTGGCTGAGAAAGGGAAAGCCTGGAAGGAAGATGGCGGCAGCGAGAGGGGGCGGGGAGCGGGAACCTCCCCTGAGGCACGCCCTTCGCGCCACAGCTATTGGTCGGCCCGAGTGTCGTTCAGCGCTCCACCCCTTCCGATTGGATGGACGGGCTGAAGCACCGCCTCCGCTCCACCCCCATTGGCCAGAAGAAGAAAGAGGGGCAGGAGGCAGGAAAATGGCAGTGGCGAGCGGCGGTCTGCGGCGGTGCTGGCGGCCGGCCGCGGCCCTTCACCGCGCGGCGCACACCGGGCGGGCGGAGCCGCTGCGAGCCGAGGATCTAGCGGAGCGGCTGCGGGCGCGGAGGAGCGAGGAGGAGAAGCGGGAGGTGAGCGATGAGTGGCAGGGCGGCCCCGCCCGCCCGCTGAGGAGGCTGCACTACAAGTCCCGGCATGCCCCGCGGCCCTTCCCCGCGCGCCGCACGCGTAGCGCACACGTGTAGCAGGAGCGGGGCCGTCGTCCTGGTTTGGACGAGGCTCTTATGGCCAGGAAGGCCAATGGGACCTGGGCTGGATGAGAAGGGGGTGCTCAGTAGGTCAGAGAGNGGGGATCAATATGGAAAGGGGCAGTGTCAGGAGGATGGAGCCAGGCTCTTCTGGGTGACAACCAGTGACAGGACAAGGGGCAATGGGTGCAAACTGGAACACAGGAGGTTCCACTGAAAGAGGAGAAGAAACTTCTTCCTGGTGAGGGTGGCAGAGCCTGGCCCAGGCTGCCCAGGGAGGTTGTGGAGTCTCCTTCTGTGCAGCCATTCAAACCCGCCTGGACACCTTCTGTGTGACCTCAGCTGGGTGTTCCTGCTCCAGGGGATTGCACTGGATGAGCTTCCGAGGTCCCTTCCAACCCCTGACACTCTGTGATTCTGTGATTTGGGGACCGGGCGGTGTCACCATTGTGCCCGCGGGTTTTTCCTCCCAGATGAGCATCTGGGCTGGAATTCGTGATTGTGGGACAGGGTGGGGGTTCGGGGATGTTGTCCCCAAGGTGACACCTCAGCACCCCTCAGGACACCGGAGCCATTCACCCCGTTTCCTTCTCTCGCAGACCCCCCTGGACCCAGCGCGGCGGCGGCTGCGGGAGCTGGCGGAGCTGAGCGAGCGGCTGCAGCGCGTTCACCCCAACGTCCTGGCCAAAGCACTCAGGAGAGGGGCTGTGTACCAGGACGAGGAGATCGTGGTGATCAACAAACCCTATGGGCTCCCCGTGCACGGTGAGGGAAAACCCAACACGGGGAAACGGAGGCGGCTCCTCCATCTGCAGCCTGAGGTTTTCTCTCCCAGGGGCTTCGTTACCTTTTCTTACCACCTTCACGTTGGGTTTTGGGGGTGATTTAATGCAGGTGGATTTCCCATTGGAAATTCCCTTTCTGTTTTCAAGCAAAAGGAACTTGCATTTATTAGCGTTGAGATAAAAGACACAACTGCTTTCTTTAAAAGGCAAATATATGGTTTGTATCACCATTTTCCAGAATATTACCAAACTAATTTTGGACAATACTCTGAAAGACATAAGCCATTCACAAACAAATTTTTCATCTCATCTTAATTACTCTCTAAACTTTTATAGTACAGTGGATGAAGCAGAGGTTTGTAACAGGTGGATTAACTAAAATCAGTGAAAAATGCAAGTCGCCTTCCCATCTCGAAAGTGCAAAAAGTATTGTATTTCTGCTGCAATCTCTGGGAAACATTTGTAATTTGTAGTTACTTTTGCTTTCTCTGGGAGACTGCAAATAATAAGATGTAGACGTTAACACCTCGTGAATATGTGTAAATTTCCATTTAGCTATAGCTTTATTCACCATGACTGTAGATAAGCGGAGCAGCAAACAATCATTGAAGCTTAAAAAACATTTTAAAAATAAGTACCAAGGTGTCATATTTGTTCTGAAACTGTTTGTTTTATTTTCAGGGAATACTGTTTAATTTGATCGTCTTGGTTTTAAACTAATGAGCGTGGTGGACTTTGTTAATTTGCTTTTTAATTTGATATTTCCTGAATGTTCCCTAACTGGTTCTGATGTGATTTGTGCAAATGTTTATTTCAATATTATAACAAAAACTTTGTTCTAAGTGAATTTTACATAAAAGATAACTTTAGCGTGCTTGTATTTATTTTTATGCTTTTAAATGACTCTGGAGGGCAAATACAAATGGTTGTTTAGTGGAGCGCTCACAGGTATCCACCAAATTATCACTAATTATTGCTTCGCTAATGACCTGTGTGTTCCGCAGGCGGCCCCGGGGTCAAGAACAGCGTCGCCGACGTGCTGCCGATATTGGCCAAGATGCTGGAGGACATGAAAGCCCAACCCCTGCGGCTCTGCCACCGGCTGGACAAGGAGACCACGGGGCTGATGGTGCTGGCGCGGAGCGAGGAGGCGGCCGAGAAAATCCGGCTGCTTTTCAAAACCCGCCAGGTGGAGAAGGTTTACTGGTAGGAGAAGGTTCGGGCGGAGAAATGGGTTTGAAAAGGGGGAATGTGGGGGGTTGGTTTGTCATCCCTGGAGCCTCTTTTTGTGGGGTGGGTGGTGGGGAAAGGGGCTGAGGGTTCCACTCAGACAGAATCGTAGGATGTGAGGGGTTGGAAGGGACCTCGGAAGCTCATCCAGTGCAATCCCCCGGAGCAGGAACACCCAGCTGAGGTTACACAGAAGGTGTCCAGGCGGGTTTGAATGGCTGCACAGAAGGAGACTCCACAACCTCCCTGGGCAGCCTGGGCCAGGCTCTGCCACCCTCACCAGGAAGAAGTTTCTTCTCCTCTTTCAGTGGAACCTCCTGTGTTCCAGTTTG
>VWYH01005576.1:0-16323 GCA_013399365.1 Pampusana beccarii | reverse complement strand
TTACCACAGGAGACAGGACCGGCACTTGCATTTAAAGTTTCATTAAACAGAGAATGAGGTAACAGTGATCATACCAGCATCACCAGTGGGTACTGAACACAGCCTGGGATGCATCCACATCTACCTGAGAACATTACATCCACAGGCTGAACGCAGCAAGCCAAGACCCAGAACTGACAAACAGCAGTCTGGAACCTCAGAGGGAGAGGGATAGCTCGAGTATTTGGAAAGCTGTGAGATGAAGGCTAATGGGTGAGAGCCAGGCTAATACTGTATGATCTCGCAGTTTAACAGCCCTGAACGGAGCTGACGCCATTCAACACGGAGGGCTGGGAACAGTGCTGTAGGGCAGCTGCTGTGAGAGTGCCTGCTCCAGTGTCAGCCCTTGGCAACGCCGGCAACGCTGCCGTGTGGTCCCTCACCCTGTCCTTTTGTCCCAGCCACATCTGAGCACCTGCCAGCTGTGCACCAGCCCTCTGGCACCGGCCTCTTCTCTCCTGCCTCCCCATGGGGAGAAGGACCTGAGCGGCAGAGGTGCAGGCAGCAGGTTTAGCACATGTCCGCTTGTCTGAATGCAAGTTGTTCCACGTGTAAAATACGAAAAATGTTTATCTGTTTTGAGAAATATAGGTAAGAGGTAAGTAATAAGAATGATGCCAGGATTAAAGCACATGGTTATGAAAGACTAGAAGAACCAACATTTTATAAATTAGCAGTGTGAAGAGTCAGAGGGGATACAGCCTTGCTCTATAAATACCTTCAAGGTAACCATACAAACGAAAGAAGGGAATTAATTCACAGTCTCGGAAGATAGCAGGACAAGGAGCCTGAAATTAAGGAGGAAAAGCTGAGGCTGTATATAAGAGACTCTCAGCAGTGAGCATCCCCGGGCAGGGCACTCTGCTCCCCATGGCACACAAGGCTGGAGCGATGCAGGAGGCAAGAAGGAGCCCTTGAGCCTGCTCCTCACACACTGCTCATTGCTGGCAGACAGAAGTTGGAAAGAAGTTTGAAGCTCTGGCTTGCCAACAAAATAACACCTGGCAGAGCAGAGACACTGTGAACTGGAGAGTTCGTGCATTTGCTGGAGTCAGAAGCTCTGCTGCTGGCCTGGGGTGGGGACTGTCCCCTGTCCCATCCCGGGACAGTGCTCCATGCTCCCACTGGGATATGCAGGTTGGGTTAGTGTCTCATTTGCAGAATGGCCTCTCCTTGGGGAGCTGCCAGGGTGGGTGCTGGCCAGGCAGGGTACCTGCCCATTCTGTCTGGGGCAGAAGGCAGGAGAGGGTCTCCAGCAGTGCCACCCATTCCCATGGCCATGTCAGAGAAGCTCCTTGGAGGGCTGGTTCCTACTACCACTTCCATAAATTCAGAGCATATTCTGGCAAGGATGTAGGTGAGGACAAATCCAGTATCCAGTGCTGCCACACAGTGGTGAAGAGTCATTTCAGAAGGCAATATCTGCAGAACCACTCCACTAAGATTTTGGGTCGGAGCCTGAGACAACGCTAGGCTGACCTCAGGGGACATCTGGGCAGGTGCTCGCAAGAGCTCGCAGGCACAGGCCAAATTTTAAGCTCTTTGGTGACCAACACGACTCTTCCTCAGTGGACACAGTTCCCTGCAAGGTGCTCCCAAAGGCACACTTTCCTCTCCACCATTGCTGTTGGGGACATGTCCCTCATTGTAGTAATATAACTGTGGGGAACATTTCGTTATTATTAAAGTTTCTTACATGTGATTTCAGCCCCAAATTCCTGTTTCTATTGTCTCACATCATCCAAACCGAAGAGCCTCCCACATTGGGCTCCGCAGACTTCACAGACTTGCAGCTCAACAGTTTGTCCTCCTTTGGCCACGACCCTGAAAGGTGACACTGTACCAACACAACAGGTTCATACAGCAAGTTTTTAAATGTTGGTGCTCAAATATGCAGAAAGGTACCAAGGGGAGCTCACAAGATATCCAGGTGCCCAACTAGCATCTCCTTGCAAGGCTCAGAGCCCTCCAGCAGGAACCCTGACCTTGCAGAAACGTACCTTGGAAAAGGTGATCACTTCACCAGGCCAAATATATTAGTCTATGAAACACTGAACAGCGACGAAGGCAACACATAGCTCCACTTCCTCATGATCTGAAAGACTCCTCCAAAAATACTTGTGTCTTTCCATGGTGTAGCTCACTTACCGTGGTAGCTCCTGCCTGTATTGCTGAGGTTCACATTTCTTTTCTATTATTTATCTTTCTTCACTAGTGCACACAACAGCCCCAGCTTTGGGATGATCTGTATGCACATAGTGTGCTATTAATACTCCATTGTAGATCATTACTTTAGAAGTTAATTAATACCGTGCCTAAGTATTAGGCCTGTGGCAACCTTCTGGAAGCTCCATACAATCAGCGGGCTGTAGTTTACTGTTGCTCATTGTTCACCCTGCTGGCATCCCACTTGCCCCATTTCACCAGTCTCAATTAACTTCTTAGGTACAACAATAGCTGAGAGTTAGGTGAACCCACCATCCAGCGGCTATGGAATTTGATCAAAAGGAATAATTACATCAAGGGAAAGAATAAAGTTTTACATAATATGTACTAAGAAATTAAGCTTTATATAATATAATTATGTAGATATTATTATATGTAATAATAAAAGGGCCAAACCACAGCCAAGCACAGAGGCAATGGGATCTCCTGGCCAGCACTTAGGTACTCTATTTCTGTACCACAGAGTTTCACCACCTATTTTGGCCCCGAGCCGTGCTGGCAGCCCATCTGCAAGTGATTCCCCACCAAATCCTTATCAGAGTCACCGCTTCCAAAGTCCTCACTCCCAACTTGTAGCCACCCTTCTTTGTTTCTAGATAAATGGGTTTATTATACTATTGTTCATACTGAAATAGACACGGTGCGCCTGCTCCTGTGTTATATACTGCAGTATGGATCGCTTAGTAAATGACTCTTTGCTGTTCATCACCTGCAATGCCTGGAAGGGTAACAGTGGGGTGACAGCTGCCGCTCCTGGCAGGCGGCGTGATGGTTCATGCCAGTTGGAGGGACCTTCTTCCCCAAAGCAGGAAGCTGGCAGCACGAGCATACACTTTCCTCCTTCACCACCCACTTCCCTTCGGCAGGCTGGCAAACACCATGTGCTGGGTTCCCTCGCACAGGTTTCTCAAGACATCTTTGAAGGAGTCTGGAAGCAGAGAGTGAGTAGTGAGATGACAGTCTGAAGATGATGTGAGATTATTCAGGTTACTGAAATGAAGCTAAACACAACTGAAGCTGATTGCAAAGAGTGGAGGGTGATCTCATAATACTGAGTCAGTGAGTTTAAAAATGAAATTCGGTGTTTGTAGCTGCAAAATAATATACAGGGGAAAAAGGTAGCCTTAACTCTACATATAAAATCATGGGTCCTAAATGAGCTGTTAGTACTGTGAAAGGGGTTGTAGAGTCAGCACCAGTCTAAAAAGTAAATCTAAGATTGGGAATTATTCAGTAGAGTGGAGAACAAAACAGATGAAATCAGTGTCACTCTCTAAATCCACCTTACAGCCATGTCTTGAATACCGCACCCAGTACTGATTCCTTAGCTTTTCTTCACCCTGCTTCCTTCCTTCATTCTCCTTCATGATCAGACCAATGTACTGGGAAAGATACAAAAGCCTATGCTACCAGCACAGTCACCAGGAAGCTGGAAAAGAAAGGTTGAACAATGAAGTGACGAAATTTGTTGTCAGTAGTTATTCAAGGTTAAAGGACAAGAACTTACCAGGAAGAAATTAGAAGGATCTTATAATTCAGAATGACTGGACAATAAAACGTCATTAAAATCAATGTAGATATCTGCAAAGTGCTGTAATGAGAATACACCAATCTAATTTTAGGTACATGTGTTATCTCTGAGTTGACTGTTACCACACAGAGAAAAGATTTTGAGGTTATCATAGAGAAATGCCTGGAAATGCCACCCCAGTGTTCAGCAGAGATCAGAAAAACAAGTAGAATAACTGAGGAAGGAATACAGACCAAACCACCAAAGAGCACTAGGTCAGCATAAAACCCATGCACAGTGGGTACTGGGTGCAGCTCTGGTTCCTCGTCTGGAAAAGCATAGAGCAGAGCTGGAGGAGCAGGGAGCAGAGCACCAAGGGCAGCTCAAAACCCCAAGTACACAGGGATACGGGAATGGCTGAATAGGTGAGGACTCCCAACTTGAACCAATGCAATTGTGCTGAATGTTTATGCCCTGAGAGGTCTAGAAAAGCTGAACTGGCATTTACTGTCCAATGCATCTTTCAATACAAGAGGCTGGGGATATGAGCAAAGTGACCAGACGGGAGGTTCAACACCAAGCAGAGGAGATACCCCTTCAGAGGAGAAGCAAATGAGCTGAGTAACTTTGCTGCCAGAGGATGCTGAGCATGCTGAAGGATCACAGCATTCAAGAAGCAATTAAGCAGATTAACGAGATAAAATTTTACCTTAGTCTGTAAACTGAAAAAATTGCTCACCTTTTCTGATTTAGGAAAAGCCTGGGTTGTGACTGGTGGGGTAAGGGAGAGCAGACCAGGAAGGCACCTGCTGTTGTCCCCTCCTTGGTCTCCACAAACTTTTGGTGAGATCGCCCATGACCTTTTTGAGGCCGCTGAAGGCAGCAAGTTGTGGAACAACACCTGTGCAAGGAAAGATTAGGATTATGCATCCTGTAAAATACAGAGCTGAGGAGATGCCACAGAAGTCTATAAAATAAAAAATTATATCGAGAAAGTGATCCAAGATAAACTACTCACTCTCACTAGACAGGGACTGGCAAGCTCCCAGCTGAAATGGGTCACAGGTGTAAAACCGACAAAAGGCAGTACTTTTCTGCATTATATATATATACAAAAAATATATATACACACACATATATATAAATACACATATATAAAATTGTGAGATTCATTGCCACAAGATACTGTGGAGTATAAATGAGCTTAGAATGGGATGGGACAAATTCAGGAAGTATAGGCACATTTGTGGCCATGCAACACAATCATGTGGCTGCAAATTTTCTTTTAGAAGCTGAAAAGTGATAATGTGTTACAGCTCTAGCTAATTCCTCTCTGGCCTGAGCGACTGAATACACATTCTTAGCTTCTATAAACTGTATAACATTCTGCATACATATTATAAAAAGTATTAAGTGTAAGCTTATGGTTTCTGGTATATTCTTAGCCTTTGATGGAGAATGGAAATGCTATTTTAGGGCATACTGTGAAGAAGGCACATTGCCAAGACAAGCCTTTGGTGCAGACTGTCCTCTTTCATCTAGTGTCAGGGCTTTCCGCATTCCAGTATTTCCACAATTTTTTGTGCCATCGACAAACTAATGATTAACAATTCATATTTTCTTTTTTCTTCACTGCTAAAACTTTCAAAATGTGCATGGCCAGGAACTGATTGCTTCGGGCTCTTTAGTCACATCTCCTCCGGTGAGCATTCCTCGTTTACCGTTACACTGTCAAACTCGCATCAAAACTGTCGTGGAGCCACGCTCCAATTAATTTAATCTTCACCATGTTTGCTTGCGTGTTTCTGATTTATTAAGGAGAATGTTTGGTATCAGGCAACTAGAAGTCTAGCTGTAGATGGTATTAATAGACTACTACTTTTTTAAATTGACCTTGTCAACTATTCAAAAATATTTCAAATTAACTTGGTGTTTTCCATAATTTCAATGGGGATGAGTTATATTTACCAGTTTTAATTCTCCAGCAATGTATTCTATCAGTCCTTTCATTCTTTTGCTGTGGCTAGTTGTCAAGATAAAGGGCCTACAACTGTGTGTCTTCTTAAATATTCAAACGATGCTAGTTTTTTAACAAATCCCTGAACTTTACTTAGTTCCAAAATTTCTTGAAAACCAATGGTAATCATCTGGACAGCTTCCTGGCTGTCTCATACAAAATTTTCAGATGCAAATTATCTAAGTTACTGATTTAAAAATGGTGCTATGCAATGCCTTCCATGATCAACGAGAGTTAATTTTGTCTAATCATCATTTAACATGACAATGTCATCTGTCTTTTCCTCTGAAGACAGAGGATGATGACTTATAAAAAATTTGTGCTTTTACAATTTCATCATTTCTAGTAATAGATGGATATTACTGTTAGGATTGTTTTCATTCCAAATACACTTACCAAAAAAAAAAAGGTTTTAAAAATTAATTATGTTAGGCATAGCTTCCTAGTTCCATCCTGACTGATTCCCCTTTTCAAAAATGATGAAGACTAGTCAGGATTTCAGGTTCTTCTGTACTGATGCTTAAATTTGTTTGGCTTGCAATTATCTTCTGGCAACAAAAAATACTGCTCAACTCAAATTGAAATTATAATTTGCAATAAATATGAAATGGAAGAAAGGATGCAAATGAGTCAGTGCTGGCGACAGCTATCTCCCACTTCTGACCATGGCTCTGATTTTCAGTTCCTCTCTCAAATTCTCCCTACCTTATTAAAAACTGTATATATAGTTTAGTAAACGCGTCAGGTAGTTCTGGAAATCAGTTTGGGGAAGGGCGACTTTAGTCACAGGGAGGCCATGCAGAAGGGATAGGACACACATCAAAGCACATCCACACAGGAGCTGAGCAGAGGGGTGGAGGCAGACGGCCATGGCCAGAAGATGCTGGAGGAGGTGGAGAGGGACCACATCTCTCTGAGAAGGCGGGAACTGGGCACCAGTTGCCCATCCCCAACCTGTGCTGCCACATTCATGCAAAGGAAGACAGCTGTTATGACTGAAGTACATCTCACAACTCCATCACCCCCTTTAAGTTGCTAGTAATTGCCTTACCCAAATTCTGCTGGGTCTCGAATCAATCCTAGCTCAGATGACATTTTTAAGCCTTTCAGCAAACCCATCCTGCTATTTTGCATTTTTCCTGGGCATAAAAAAAACACAGACATGTCATAGAGCCTTCCATCATAAATTTTGCAGAGGTGCAACAAATTGTATTAGAAGGAAATGGCTCAGTCAGTTTAAATTAGGAAGTTCTGTTTTCCTTAATAGTGATGACCTAAAGTTTTTAAAATTTCAGGTAACTTAAGTGTTCAAGAAATCGAGTTTATTAGCCTCTATATAATATTAATGCTAGATCCGGTTTTCCTTTCAGTTAAGTTAGTACATTAAATAATACTGATGTTTATAATTCTGAGGATGGTCTCAGAAATACTCTCTATGAAATTAGTAGAAATTTTGTTATCAACTTTGACAGGCCCAAGGTTTTACCCCTAGCAATTAGCAGTCAATCTACTGTATAGCATGGCTCCCTGAAGGTCTGCGTAGCTCAGCATAATTATAACAGATTGGGTAGTCAGGCTGGTAGGACATGCAACCAGCAAGGAGAGCCATGTCTGCCCCTTTTTTAAAAATTTTAGGATAAGGTATTTGCCAAAAGGAAGGTTAAATTTCAATGAACACATTTTCTTCATAAATGTCTAAAATGCAAGCTAATGATTAGGATGAGTTACAGAAAAAAGATTCAACACAACAACATGTTTGAAAATATTTACATGTTCTATTTCGTCTCTAACGAGGGAGAAGATGATGTGCAGTTAAGGCTGCCAGGCCATTCTTTAATACAACTGGAGCATTCTCTCTAAAAAGGAAAAAAAAGAGACAGTGAGTGTGTGGGGGGAGAGAGAGAGACTGAGCCCTCGGAGTGCAGGATGGAGTCAGCCTTCAGTGAGAATTTACTTTAGCTTTGCGAGTAGATCAGACAGCGATGTGATTTGGGCAGAGCCCGGCAGCCGGTGTGTGCGAGGGCAGTGGGAGCAGCCTGGCCCTTCCCCTGGCCAGGAGTTCGGGCGATGCCTGTGCCAAACACCCAGCACAACCCTTAAACCTGATTTTCAAGGCCCAACCCTGGCGGGCTGAAATAGTTGTGTATTTGCTGGGATTCAGAAGCAACTCAAGGAAAAAAAAAAAAGAGACACACAAAAAAAGAGAGAAAACAACAAACCCATGTGCACACACAAGGGAGGGTGGCAAGAAGCAGCTTGGGGAGGGAAGGGAACCAGATGGGACATTTAATTCAGGGAACAAACTAATTTAAATCTTTCAAGGAGTTTGCTATTATTTCCAGAGTGATAAGAATGCATTTTTTTCCCTGCATATAAAATGCAACATCCTTGCTTGGAAAAAATCTAAGCAAAAAGCCCAACAGTCTAGAATGAAGAGAAAAAGAAGTCCAGAATGTTTTGATGATATCCTTCAAGAATACTGTTTTTTATATATTTCACAGATTTATATAAATAATCATAAATGTGCAGTTGGTGTAGGTCTCTCGGGTAAAGGCAAAAGCAGGCAGATTTATAAAACGGCTTTATGTGCCAGGGTGATTGTAATGGCTCCTTCTGTCAGGTAAACACATAATTAGGATGTTTTCAAATAAATGTATTATGCTTATGATTGAAGCCAATCCAGGCTGCAGTATAAATATTATGCTTTTTAAAAAAGTTGTATAATTACATATCTACCCATGGAGCTTCTCGCCTGATAGGCATCTATTTATGCAACATCACTGTGGCTTTTCCACAGGTGCTGTAGCAGACACTTGCTGAACATGCAGCTCAGCTGATTTTTAAACTGCCATATCTCAGCTTTCTCTCAAAATACCAATTCTGCCTCAACCCCTTTTTGCCTAATTGCTTCTTAGATTTATTGTTTAATTAAAACCGTTCTTGGGTTATACAAACAACAAATCCCACTAATGTATGTTTTTTCCACATACAAATTATCTTCTGAGCAGTTATGTATCTTCAGCTTGGGAAAGGATTCCATCCTCCTTGGCTGGGCTGTCATTGCCAAGTGCAGCCTCGTGGTTAAAGCTGTAAGTTGAAGTTTATGATGGCAGCGTGACAAAGCTGTATCTATAGAGTCAAAGTGGCAATACTAAATGCCATTTGAAAGACTGATGGAGTCTTTAAGCCGATGCAGTAAAAACTCTTCTTTACTTTATAGCATTTTCATACGGAGTCTCACAGCACGTCTGGTCATGCACTAGGGAAACATAAATAAGATCCAAGTGATGAGTTGGATGAGGAGGCACCCTAAGAAGACCCTGAGGGACATCACCTCCATGGCAAGTCTTTCCTCAAAGCCTCCCTCACCCGGCAGGGTCCCGTGGGGACTTGTGGGAAGGGGCAGTGTGGGGACACACTGCAGCACTGCCCACACACTCTGAACGTCTCACTAATGAACTGATGCTTCTAGACGTTTACTCTCATTCTGGATACCCATCTCCTGGCTTCAGAGCTGAAGTTTGAGCTCCTGTTTGCCTAGTTTGGACAATACAGAGACGTCTGCTAAAATTCCTGCACCTGGAGAAAGCTCTAGCCAGACACTCAAGTTTCAGCAGCACAAATGCCCCACAAAAAAAACAAGTGCTGTTCAGATAGAAACTTGCATTTGGATGTTTTTATAGAAGGAACGCTGAAAAAATTGAAAGCTTTTCTGCAAGGAGCATATGTTGCAGTTCCTGGAACAAGAACCCAGCTCTTGCGAGGATTCCGGTTGTCTCCAGCCTCTCAGTATTAAAGGTCTCTCTAGCAGATTAGAGCGGCATAATAAAAGGTAATAAAGATGAAGCTGGACAAATTCAGACTAGAAATTAAGATGCACATTTTTAAAAGCAATAAACAGGTTCCATAGGGATGTGATAGATTGCCCGAAGCCGGAGCCTGCTGAAGGCACGGCAGCGCTGCCAGCAGCTGGAGTGGGCTGGCAGGTGGGACGGAGGACGGCTGGGGGAAGGCAGCCAGGCTTAGGGAAGCTCTGTGCTGGAACAGGAGGCTGGAGAAGGTGGTGGGATCAGGGGATGCTATGAGTAGAAGGCTAGAGGTGTAATGCAACCACCTGGAGGGGGGTTTCTGGGGGCAGAGCTGCAAGCTTCTGTGTCCCGGTGACCTTCTCCTGTTTCTTTCCCCATCCTCAGCTCATGTCCCTTGGGTAAGGGACCTTCCTACAGCCCAGCCTCTCCAAGTACTGTAGGTGTTCCCTTTTCCCCTGTAGCCTCCATGCTCACTATCAAGTAGCTCCCTTCTCCCTCCTGCTCCCCTCCAGCATCTCTCAGTGCCTCCAGCCTGCTCAGGGGTGGAAGACTCAGGTTCTGCATCCTGCTGGGGAACTGGGATAGAGACTCCAAGAGCAAACAGGAGGAGAAGAAGGTGTTTGTTGCCAGGGTTGGGATGGGGGGACTGCAACTGTTGCTACCGTGAGGGGCTACCTCCCTGCTCAGAGACGGGAAAACTGGAGGGTGGAGATGAATTGCTATCTGGCACAGAGGTTCTCTCTCCTTCTGCCTCTCTGATGCAACATATAAAAAGATGAAGTATATCCCGGATTCACCCCAGTGCTGGCTGAGCTGTGCCCCAACAGTAATGCAAAGCAGCTACCTGAATTTACAGCTGCTTTAGACAGCCAGCGCAGAACATAGCAACCAAAGCCTGTGGCGCTTTCAGTCCTACGGCTGGCAGTACTGATATATGCTTTAACCTACAGAAACCGTTTAAATTCAAAGCAGGCACAAAGCAATACCCTTTACATTAGGCTGTAATTTTGCATATAATTTAGGCCATCATAAACTATCACTGCTGCAGAAAGAAATGTCAGCTGTCCGACAGCAAACGCATAAAGGTGCCCTGCCGTGGCACGCAGCCCTGCCTTCCCACCGCCACGGCTCTGCAGCCCAGCCTCGCACACCTGCACCTGCCGCTGCTGGCAGGTGTAAGGGAAAACACATCGACATGAAAACTTGCCTTTTTTTGGCTAGACCAGTTTTAATCCAGAGCTGTCCTCTGATTTGATTCACACTGCAGCCGCTCCTGTTAATGAAATGGAAAACATGTTATCAGGTAGGAATAAGATGACATGGATGGTCGTTTTGGTGGCAGCACCAACTTTTTCTAGATTCAACCGTATGTGAAGGTCAGGTCCTAAAATACCGAGTGTACCCGGCTGTGCATGACCATCCCCCTCACAAGGAAAATGGGCAAAGTTTTGTCTCAGTGGCAGCTCTGATTTGCCCCAGGTGCTGGGAAAAGTGGCAGTGGGTGGGACGAAGACATAGAAGAGAGCGGGCTCATCTTCCTCCCAGCTGCCTGCAGCAAACCCGCACCCGACCACAGCAGCTGAAGCTGGCTTTTTTCCCATTCTTTGCAGTTCCATTTTTATCGGTTTTGATTGCTCCAAATCAGTTCCTAAGACAGTGTATGATGCTACAGAGCACCACAGGAATGCCCATGGGAACTGATTTGTACAACATTTTTACAGATCATTTTGTATCTTATGAGAGTGAGATTTTGAGTGGCAGTTTTATTTCTTGATCACCGAGATGAATTGTTTGAGAATTTAGGATTCTTTACTTGCTTTTTAAAAATCCCTTAGTTTATTACACCTCTCCTCCTGAGTTTTCCACTTGGAACCAGCTGGAGGATAGGGAGAGCAGAACCTGAGTCCATCATTTAAACCAAATGTGAATCTGATGATCACACTATTTTCTTTCAATGTCTTTTCTAAAGTGAGGTTCTTAGTGTAAATAAAAATACAAAGCATAAATGAGAGGAAAAGAAAAAACACACCTTCAAGAAGCTAGTTTCCTGCTAGTATTCCATTGAATTAAAAGTAGAAGAAAAATATATAGGATTATAATTTTCCCAGTTTTGTGGATTTTGGGGTGTTACCTTGAAAAGCATCAACAAAGATTTTGGGGAAACAGGAACACAGAACTGTTCAAACCAGCCCAGCCCAGACATCCATGTAGCCCCATGTCTTGCCATGACCAGCAGCGACTGATGGAGCAGAAGGTGTAAAAACTGATGGGACATGTGTGGACTGCTCTGTTCTCAGCATGTTCTCAGCCTGACCTCTCATAGTTAAAGGCTGACTTGCACCCAAAACCAGAAAACAGAAAACTGCTGGATTGTTTTAGTCATTAAATACGGCGACACAAAATATTCTTGGTATCAGGGGAATGTAGCGCAGAGATAACATAAAAATTGTGAAAATCTTCAACATGTTAGCAGGGCACATAGAAGGGATGAAAGAATGAAGATTGCGGGTGACACCCTCAGCCTCTCGGTCACAGGCAGATCTCACAAACTGAAACTTTATCCGAACAAAACAAAGACTCCAGCACGGCAGGCACAGCCCCCCTTCTTGGGAGAGAATGGGCAGAGAGAACAAATCACTCGAGCCTGACATGAGTCACATCACTTCATGCATGACTGAAAGGTGCTCAGATACTACAGACATGAGCCCAGGTCAAGGACCTATACAAAGAAAATTCGGCAAGTGACGTGCTAAAGCTGTTAAAAAGACTTGCAAGTGGGAAAATGTGGGGAAGATAAATAAAAGTGTGGGTGAGCTCAGTACCTCTGTTGTAAAGTTTGGCTTGGAGGCAGTCCCATCAGGGAGAGTTTGGAGATACAGAGAGGACGGCTGGTCCCCAGGGCAGCGACTCAGCCCCGCAAGTGCTCAGCAGGGGAGTGCTCTGGGGTCTGTGTGTGTGTGTATGTGTGTGTGTGTACCTGTGTGTGTGCACGTGTGTGCAGGAGGGAACAGGGATGGAGAGAGAAGAAAGACATAGAAAAGCCCAGAGAGCTGCTGAGATGATCGTCAGCAGAACGGAAAAGACTTGGTTTGGACTGAGGAGAAAGACTTGCAGCTTTCTACCAGGGCCGTGTTTCAGGCAAAAGACAGTCAGGAATGCCCAGCCAGCCCACTTCATTTGCTGAGCATGCCTAACCCTTCGGTTTTGGAGCAATGCCACCTCAAGGTGTTTTTAAAAACAAACCCCAAACCCACTCTGTAATATTTGCAGTGATTACTGGAGCCAACTCACTCACGCTTTGAACAGCACTGCAGAAACCCTTTATTCCCAAGTTTTAACAAAGCACCGTGTTTATAGCCTGTTCCTCACCCACTTCATTGCTCTTACTTAAACTCACACACAGTCATCTTCAAAGTTGGGGCACATTTTTCAGGAACAGGCTTCCACGCCCATTGCTCGAACACCTTAATGGGATGTGTTGTGCTGTGCACTTAGAAAAGACACTGGTATTACCACACAAAAAGCAATTGTTATGCTGACAGGCTGCTAGAACTGTGATGGAAAGTTGAGTTAAATTTAAACAAAATTTATTCCCTGAAATTCCAACCATCTTTAATAGGAAAAGCTATAACCTCCCTGGTGCACAAAGCAGCCCTTGCCACTGATGTCTGGAGCCTGCACCTGTTATTCCAACAGAGGTGACCTCTGAAACAAGAAAGCCATTCTGTATAAACACTGAGTTAAGTGAGTTTCCCCATGTCTCCTCCAATAACACCCAAATATCTTTTCTTGTCAAAATCTTGTACTTGTCCCACAGTATACACAGTAAATCATGACAATCAGTGACTTACTTGAAGGCTGGAGGCCAAAGCAAGAAGTGCTGGTGTTGAAAGAAGTTTAACCAGTCACCAGCCTCTAAAATATTAAGCTATGAAATACAGATCGTTTTTTTACAAGAGCAGTCTTAAATGACCTGTCAAGACAGCTGGTCCCTGCTGTTTTGTTGGTTTTGTTTGTTTGATTGGTTTGTTTCTGTTTTGCTTTTTTAATTTGTTTTGGTTTGGGTTTTTTGGTTTTGTTTGGTGGTAGAAGGAATGAATTAAAGAAAAACAAAATTAGGGCATTGTTTCAGCTTACTCTTATAATACGTCCTGCAACAGGGTAGCAAAGTTCTGGGAAGCACGTAAGTCTTGTTCAAGTTTATGAGATTAAGCGTCATATATCCCACATTTCTGAGGGCAAATCCTGCCCTGCGAGTGCTGCGAGGATTAGTCCTGCAGACCAGAGGAGGACGGGCTGCTCCAGGCTCGTACCCACCACCGCAGGGGTGCGTCCCACCACGGTCACACATCACAGCCTTGACACCTTCCCAGCACCGCGGTGCTCCCACGACGGTCACACGGACCGGCCGCTGCAAACCGGTCTCTGCGCAGGGCTCGGATCCTGAGCTTCGCGCTGAGAAAATTCACTGTTGGCTGTAAGCGGAATAAGTACAATTCAGCCACGAAATTCCACTTCTGCCAAGTTCACGGCTGCCTGCGGCACTCCAGGCCAGCTCTGGCACCTGTCACACTACGGCCAGGAGATTGCAGCTTTCACATACACAGCTGGGCAGCCCCAAACCCTCCTCTGTGCCCGTGCTGGGGAAGACTGGAGTGCTCAAATTCTTCTGCTTGATTTCTTTGCAGACCTCAGCGGCGGAGAGGAGCTACAGTAATGGTGCTGTGCCCGAGGGCTCCTGCCACCCTCCCAAAGCCACTCTTGCCGTTCGCACACAAAAGGCTGTGATTAGGTGATGTGGGAGCAATACTTTATTCCCATCACTTTTTCAGGGCTACAGCTCTCAAACACTGAGGTACGAATATGAGGACTTCCCATTTATTGCACCTTGACAATTTCAGATCTGATTGTCTAAGTTAAAAAGAAAATTTGGTAAACAGCAATCATGTCAGCACTTCTGGGCATATAAATATCACTCCAATGTATTTATCCTGCTTGCCTATCTTCTCTTGCAGCAGAACCAAAGTCAGGGTGATCCTTCTCCCAGTGGCACTCCCACTTACTGCTCTCTGAATGACCATTTTATCTTCAGTGGCTGTTGTCAGAGGGTGCTGCATGCAGAACTGAGGGCAGAATCCATGCTGCAATCAGACCTGAAGATGATGATACCATTGAAGAAAAGTACTAGCTTTGCAATCCTACAAAATATTAAAAGCTGGTTAGAGGTGGAGTTCTCTGAGGGAGGAGCAGCCATTTGGGCAGAATAATTTTTGGTGCTGGGGAAGAGTATTTTGGGGTACTTGCCTTGCTTTAATGTGAAAGATTTGGCATGACTTCATCTGCTACTTGGTTGTGAGCTGAAAATTTGAGGTGGATTTTTATTGCAGAAAGAGGGTGTGGAAAAGTTTGGTCAGCACAAAAGTTTAACCTAACTAACAAGGTCTATAAATTTGCTGCAAAGATAAGGGGATGCTACTCCCTTTCCCATCTCAATGCTTATGAGGACAAGCATTTAATCATAACCCACTCCTGTACACATGAGCTGTGTTAGTGGCATTCCTCATCACATACTTAAAACACAAGCTGAAGTTTTAAACATGCAGTAATCCTCCCCTTGCAGTTGACAGATATGTTGGCATCCACAGCTCAAGCATGTGCAGCACGGATTGATGTCTTTGTATTTAAGAGACCTCATGTATTTTTCTTTGCTGAGAGTTTGTGCAGGCCTTTTTAGAATCTATGTAAACTGTTCACATCCAGGAAGAAATTCTATAGCTTATTTATGCTTAATGTTAAGAAGCATCTCATACCTTACTAGCATCACTTAGGATTTTTTTGGTCTGTTTAACACTGAAAGAAGGAAGCTAGTCTGTTTATTTTCTCTTTTAATGTAGATAAAAATATATTTTATTTTTATTATTGTATGCAAACATGTATATTCATGTGTAATAAAGATGTTGTTATTCCTTGCTTATTATCTTTAGGTCTTTACGGCAATTCCTTAGAAAACACAACATGTATCTAACTGCATTACAGACTTCAGAGGCTTTATCTTGCAGCTGTGACATGCCTTGTCAAGGCCCTGAACACACTAATGGCCTTTACTGCCTCAACCTGCCTCACCTGCCACCTCCACCCACCCATCCATCCTCTGTCCATTGGCCCAAGGGCTGTATTTAAGTCAAGGCCTGAGTTCTTTTTTCTCAGAGGCATGTTGGGAGTGTGGTGGTTTTTAGTTGTTTTATGTTGGTTTTTGGGTGGTTTTTTTTTTTCTGCTTGTTATTTAGTATCTTTTGTTTCTAACCATATTTTCTGGCTATAGACTTGAACTTGACTTAGGCATAGGATTAGAATATAGCTTCATTTCTGCTTTTGCTTTGTAGTAGGTGTTATATTGCAGTTCTATTTTAGTTTGGGGTCTTTTTGTTATGCTTAATCAAACTATATGTCTAGATGTAATGTTTCAATTGTTTTAATTGTTTTCTTATTACTTTATAGTATTTATTAGTGAATCTGTTATCAGAGCTTTGTTAGCCAATACTGTACAACTGTACCTGGATTGGTAAGCATTTGACTGCCTTTTTAACATATTCATTCTGGTTTTAACCTGTTCATTCTGGTTTGTGGGGGTATTTCTGCTTTAGTTACTGTGTAACACATGAAGAGCTGTGAGCAGGGCTTGAAAAAGCAAAAAAAACCCACTGACTCTAAATTTACATCTT